>JAAEAF010004645.1:0-104358 GCA_011037195.1 Triatoma infestans | reverse complement strand
CACATACACACACACAGTCACGTAGACACACATACAGTCACGTAGACACACACACACACACAGTCACGTAGACACACATACAGTCACGTAGACACACATAGTCATGTAGACACACATTCACACATACACACACAGTCACGTAGACACACATACAGTCACGTAGACACACACACACACACACACACACACACACACAGTCACGTAGACACACACACACACACACAGCAAGTAGACACACATACACACACCCACATACAGTCACGTAGACACACACACACACACAGTCACGTAGACACACATACAGTCACGTAGACACACATACACACACACACACACACACACACACACACAATATAGTGTGAGGGAAGGAAAGAAAGAACCTTAAGGATCCCCCACACCGACGCGAAACATTCGCTCCCGCGGCGGACACGGAACCGCAGCGGAACAATAGTCATGGCGGTCTATGCATGTATTCACACTGGGTGAGGCGGATTCCGCAACTATGGCGGCAGTACAGCGTCCTTCCGCTCCAACGCTGCATGCAGAGTTTTTTCCGCTGCCGCTATTGTTTCGCCGCTTGGAATTGTTAAAAAACTGGTGTTTTCCATTTACGAAGTTCTAATTACGTGTTCTATTACGAAGTTCATTAGTTTCATGAATCCATTTCCTTTTCTTTTTACTTCTGAAATAAAAAAGTGGTATTATATTGTAAGTGGTCTATATATCCACTTACCTGTTTTTTACACTTTCAGCAAGTGCCAATAATAACAGAGCTTCTTCTTCATCAGAATCAGACGAAGACATTGTAATACGTTAACGATAAATATTATTAAAAAATAAATTTTGTAGAATGTCCAAACACTCACAAAGGAAATCCAATATGGAAAGATCTAATATTCGCTCCCCCGTCGGTGTGGGCAAACTTGTTTCGCTGCCGCGACGCTAGGAAATTTTCCGCCGCGACAGCGAATGTTTCGCGTTGGTGTGGGGATCCTTTAAACTCTATTCTCTAAAAATAACATTTCCAAACTTAATATGTTAAATTTAATTATAATATTTTAATTAAAACTACATAAAATTTTAGTGCAAAAATTATTATATTCAGCATAATAATTGCATATATAGATTTCTCAGAGAAACATGTTAAAAATAGCAGCTTAATGTAGAATGTCTTCATTTTGAACTATTCGTGCTGATTGATGGGTCACAAGCGCCTTGGTGAAAGCATAGCTGCACGCAATCTTATTGCTGTTACCAGCCTGGTTTTGTAGACTTTAAGAAATCTACTAGAATTATTTATTATATAAATAAAAAAAACGTAAGAAAATATATTTTATTATCTAATTCAGCCAAGCTAAGCTTTACGGCTGAGCTACCTAATATCCCATCTTTATTTCAACCTAAAAATATGGCTATAATATTATAATCTGTGAATGGCAAAACTTTTGAGTTTGGTGTGTCAAAAAATTCTGAAAGAAATCTAGCTTCATTCGGATGCCGTTTCACATCTAGAAATATCCATAATTTTTGAAAATGTGGCTGGGTCCGCAATGCTGGATAACATCCGGTATTTTATCCGTCGTAGCATGCATATTGGTTTTGTTGCTGACCGGTTTCGGATATTCATCCATCGTCAGAGCAAATTCACCAAGTTCGTGTAGAGAGTTCACTTCAACGAAATGTTTCTGTAGACTCACACTTGTTGGTTCTAATACCTAATCACAATTTATATAAAGTTCACTTTGTCATGAAGCACACACATATAGTAACGTAACCTTATAACCTTCCCACATACATACAACCAACAAGTGTGAGTCTACAGAAACAGTTAGTTGAAGTGAACTCTCTAAACAAACTTGGTGAATTTGCTCTGACTATGGTTGAATATCCGAAACCGGTCAGCAACAAAACCAATATGCATGCTACGACGGATAAAATACCGGATCCATAATTTTGTTGATATTTGCAGCCTAGTAAAATTTATTATAAAAGCATAAGCAAATAATTCTTTACTTTAGTGACTTTTTTTTTGTAGCTGAATTCATTTTTTAAAACTTCATATGAAGATTTTCCAAGCCCAAGCAAGCACTACGAACTTCATCTGTGTCAGTGGGTTCCTTTTATTGTTTTTTTTTTAGCATTATTTAAAGAGAATAAGGTCTCGGCAAAAGTATGAGAGGGGAAAAATTGTGAATAAAGTAATCGCTAGATTTTTTTATGTTGCAACATGTGACCACAGGCCGGTAATCGGTTCTTCCAAGCACTCCAGATTTTCTGTTCCTAATGGTATTCTTTTTATACTCCGAACGATTTCTTTCTAGATTCTCAAGTTTAGATCTCATGTCGACAAACACTTCGAACCCAGATGCTGTCAACTTGTTGGGATCTCCAAACCAACAATTTGCATCCATTAGAGTCGATTTAATTCTAAAATTTGTAGACCACTATATCCGGATGCTTAATTGGTTTTTAATTGTCTGTTCCAAGCTTTTAAATTCAATAAATCTTTTGCTGAACAATCAAGTAACGAATTCATAATATGCTGGTACTTTATATGCATGGGCTTAATTGCATCTTGTACAGTGTCTGGGGTTGATTGTTTGTAAACGATGCTTGTCACTCAAAATGTCTTGGTGTGTCATCTTTGTCACGTGTGCCATAGGTTTCGCCATCACTAATATATATTTGGGTTGATCTACTTTTGTTTAGAAGGTGTATAGGTTTAATACTTATTTAGGTTGTGTAGCTTGTTTGATCTTAACATCCCAGTAAAATATAGTTGATATTTATGTACATTAATAATATAGTATATAGTGATTATTTTTGTACCGACTACTTATATATAATAAGTATACAAATAATATGAAATATTAATTCTAAAAATTTTTTTTTTAATTTAAGGACCGTCAACATCTGTGGTCATAGGCACCCGGATCCTTCTGAATACACTGCCGGCCTCTGAATAGTTTTCTCGTTACAGGCAGCACTGCCTATCACCGGACAGTGAGCTGCAGTAGTTTCTAAGAACAATAAATTGAAGAGTAGCACTGCTGGAATTAAAACCCGGAACTTCCGCATGCCTAGCGTGATGCATTGAGCTAATCCCATCCTTCCAATTCTGTGATAATTGTTTTTCCTACAACAATTGAATAATGTGATGATTATTCCCCTCAAATTAGTTGTTCATTTTTAGAGAGTAACTTTTGATCTCTAGAGAGTAAAATTTCATTTTATAATCTCGTAAGATTAAAAGTTAAAAATGAATGTTTTGTTACTTTTCAATTATATTGTAAGCTTCGCATGAAATTGGTAGAAGTTCTTACACTTTACAATCAATTTAACTTAATTTTACTTAATGTTCTAAATTCTTTCTGAGGGTAAATTTCCCCTTTTCAATGGATAACATTCTCACAAAGATTAGAATTTTTAGTTGCCACTAAATTCAGTGAAAAGAGTTGTATTCTTAATCATTAATGAGGTAAAAAACTGTTGCTATGAAATAAGACTTTTAAATTAATCCGCAGTGTTTCCTCTCAGTCAAATTTTAAGGCTTGGCAGAGAAGAATCAATCACTTTTTGGACAACATGGAATATAAAGGAATAACAAGTTGTAATATGCTTTTGGTTTGTCATTGGTTAATAAGTTGTCATGGAAGCGCATTCCAAGATATATGCGCTATATCTTGGAGTTTACAAAGAAGATGGTATTAATCATTGTGCTTACAAAGAGGATTTGACAATGTCTAAAGTAGATTAAATTCGCTACTAAGAAGGATTAGTTTTGTGTAAAGGAAGGGAATTTAAAAGCAAAAAGAAATCTTCTTAAATTACAAAAGTAAGCCAGCGTGTTAAAATAATGAAAGAGGTACTTTAGCGGTTGAAGAGAGAATGCCCAAGGGTATAACTAATACCGCTGAACAGAAGCAATAAAATGTTCGGTCGCTTTAACATGTTACTACTTGGTTGTTATCACTAATGAGCTTATTACCGCTGTTTTGTTTGTTTATCGTCATAATTGACTTTAAAATAATTGAAATAAATTTCATTATTAAAAAAAAAAAAAAAAAAAAAGATTTAATATTTTCAGTATACCAGTTTTGTAGAGCCCTCGGAGCTCGCGATCAAAGTTGCCCTAGAACATGTCAATCAAAGTGAAGTAGATAGCATCACGCTAGGCAGGCGGAAGTTCTGGGTTCAAGTCCAGCAGTGCTACGCTTCAATTAATTGTTCTTACAAACTACTGCAGCTCACTGTCCGGTGATAGGCAGTGCTACCTGTAACGAGAAAACTATTCAGTGGCCGGCCGACAGTGTACTGAGAAAGATCCGGGTGTCTATGACCACAGATGTTGACGGGCCTTAAATTACAAAAAAAATAAATTTAGAATTAATATTTCATATTATATAGAATTAATATAATATCAACTATATTTTTCTGGGATGTTAAGATCAAACAACTTACACTACCTAAATAAACTAGAGATCGCTTCAAAAGCCAAGGGATAGAAGTTACGTATATAAAGTTCCAAGTCTTTACAGCTTAATGAAAATTTATTATTTGATCGATTTGTTATTCAACGATTAATAAAATATTGTAACTTACTTCATTGATGATCAAAGATTCAAAGATAATCAATCCAGCCAAATTATCGAAAATTCTTCCCACAGTATAAGGAAAGAAATATGTAAATTTTACATTAAACAATTGCCTAATATATTGAGTAGGAACATATGTGCCACCTACTTGAGAATTAAACTTTCTTATATGTTTCGTATATCCATCCCCCCCCACCACCCCTATATGAAATTCTCTTTGAAAACTCAATTTAAATCTAACTGTTGTTTATTGAATTGTAGAATTGAGTAAAATTGAATTGTAGAATTGAGTAAAATAATACACATGTAACTGGAAAACGTAGAATGTTTTAAATTAAATTGCTTTGAACGACAATTTATTGTACATCTAACTCTACTGGGATATAAACTGTATCAGTTTGCGCTAAATAACTTTTAACTCATTGGAAATTCAAAAAAATTAGTTATTGCTTAAATGTTATAACTAGGTTTAGTTAATTAAATGTTGTTATAATTAAAAATACAGGAAAAGTTGGTATGGTATCTATACTAATTTATTCAAGACCATCTCATTTCTAATTTGAATTTTTCATTTAAGAAATACTTTGGCTATAGACAGGCAAGTAGATTTATTCAAAGAGGCAGACCAGATGTCACAATGTAGATGGATCTGGTTAGAAGATACTTAACTTAACCAATCTTGGGTTTGTCATGAACGGTCATGGTCCGCTTAACCATAACTTAGGGAAGAAGCAACTGACCATAATGCCTTCGATACAGGATGCGAAGTTAGAAAGATGGGAGTGAGGGGAAAACTGTACACCGCTATCTTGGCCAGTGATGTCGATTTATGAAAACTAGAATTATATTATTTGGTGTTGGTTGGGCAGATATCAATCAAGGATCTATGTACTGAAAGTGACGTACTCCCTTATTGCTCAAGAGTGAGAGGTTGATAAATAAATGTTACTTTGGTACCATCACCCTGGAGGCCAAGATTAGATGAGAGCCTTATCTTATGTAATAGGATCCAAAGAGAGGGATCCATAGCAGAAAGAGAAAGGTTGATGACGCTTTGTGACTGCTGTATGAACTCTGCTACAGGACTTCTGAATACTGTCCCTACTACCATTCTATATATTTTACTGTAAAGTCCAGGCAGCCAGTGTTGCTTTTATATTATACAGTGTTCAACTTCACTTCTAGTTTATTCACGTAAACCAAACCATTTTCTCTCCTTCACAAACCCATTATATCTTATGGGAGAAATAAAGTAAAAGCCTTTAACTTAAAATTCCTTTTGGCATTGTGGCAATAATGTATTAAAGGCAATAATGTAATAATATGTGGCATAATAAATTAAAGTAGAGTAATACGTATTTTTTCAGGCGGGCTTAACGTGCAACTACCAAATTAGCTGTCGTGGACGGGAGGGCGGAAGCACCTACTTTACTTATAACATTTTTTAAATAAATATAAAATTCAGCAGTTAACTGGGGGTCCTCCCACTTACAATTCCATGCTCATAACCACTACACCAACAACCGCCCCTCAAATTATAATAATATTTATCTTGAGATAAACAGGATAAAGATCTACTGAAACATCTAAATAATAACAGAGAGAGCTGTTCCCCAATAACAGGCCCCATATTCTGTTGCTAGACGGATAAGAAGGCCCTTTGAATCGTCAATAATGCGATTTCTCTGAATGAGAATATACTGATTCAGCGCGGAGAAACATTAAGAAATATCAAGATCTGTGCTTCCAGCTGAAACAAATTTATACGTTCGACAGCGATTTTTGGTATACCACCAATCGTTATTTCTGTAAATGGCTGATTGCCAAAAGCTATCAAAAGACAAAAGCCAGTCCTGCTTGACAACACTTAAGACTTATAAGGAAAAATCTTAGAAGTCACTTAGATAGTTTATAGCTGCATATACGTTATGCCCATTATTTTTGTAAACAGTTGTTTTCGTCGCCAAAGTTAGCCCAGTAAATTCATTATACTGAGCAGTGAGACGTTGAATGGCTGATAGTGCCATGGCATGGGCATAAGAAAAAACAAAAATTTTTTTTTGAAAAGGCAGGATCGACCAGGTCCCCAAACCCCATTTTTTTTTAAGGGGATATGCACTGCGACCTGAAAGATCTATTGTGGTCTCCTGAGACTTCTCAGTACACTGCCAGCCTCTGAACAGGTTCCCCACCACTGGACAGTAAGTTATAGAGAATCTGCTAGGAAGATAAAATCTAAGGGCAACATGTTGGATTCGAACCCAAGATTCCGCGTTTCTACTACAGTACGCACCTACCTACCAGCACTCTGAGCTAATCCCATCAGTGCTTCTCCAATTCCCTACTCCTCCAGTGTTTGACTTCTGTGCTGTCAAAATTTCTTAATGAACGGCTTTTGCTGGCTCGAGTCTACAAAAAGGTAATGAGGATTCCTTCTTAACCAACTTGCCTGCCATCCCATTTGCTCACTATACCCGCATGTCTTTGTACTCAGAACAGCTTTACTTTGCTCCCCTAAGCGAGGCTATTAATGATTTTCCTACATTCACTCACAAATTTAGCACTTCAGCACGGCTTTTTCAAAGCCTCATAAATAGAATTTGACTATCAGAAAATATGTCCACCTCTTTATCTTTTGCTTGCCACTATTGCACAGCTGCATTGAGTGTTACTGAAAAACGATGGTCATACCCCATAAAGCCACAGATCTTTCTTTATTGCGGCCAAGCTCATGTTCCAGATAGACTTTCTGTCTGAGCCATCGTGTAACAACCAAATAATGCCGTTACATTTGGATGATACACATCTCCTACCAATTATTGTATATTGTGCTGAGGCCAATTAATACTTCATTTTATGTATTCAAATGAAGACATAAAATAAATTTGACATTAATTTATTAGGAAGTCGTGTGATAATATAGTTTTTTTTTATTATTAAAATTACAATTACCTAATCACCTTCACTCGAAAAATTGCATACGTATTTATATATTATTAGAATGAAATATTTCAATTAAACATTCATATAAAAAGTGAAAAAAAGACATTTGCGTGCAAGGTCAAAACATGAAGATAGTTGTCTTGTATAGTATTATAATAAAATGAGACAACATTGTGGTTCTGTCTTATTTATGGTGGCTGTTTTGAAGCGGAAGGAGTGAAAGTTAAAGAGTTATTTGAATAGGAAGGATGGTAAGGAAGATGTGACATTGCTGTACTCAAGTAAGTACATATATATATATAATATGAACTAAGTGTGTGTGTGGGTGGCTGCCCTAGTGAGCGCGCCACCATCTCCTTTCAGTTAGTATGCCAGAGCACTGTTAGCGCCAGTCTAGTAGGGTAATGTAATAAAAGGTGTCAAGACACATGTAGACATATGCAGATGTCAGACGTGTATTCAAATTAACCATGCTAGCTCGTGCTGCTCAGTTGTGCGCCCCGCTTCTATTATAGTACAGCCTTCTAACCTCCCTTTAAAGCGAATAGTATCATGTTGGTGGATGTCAACAACGAGAGACGACAAGAAGAGGTTACCTGCTTATGGTAATCAGGGACGGTTTCAATCTTGAGGCCTTCCTCTTTTCAACCGCATATCCTTTCCACTATTTTCTCTACACATTTTCACACTATCTCATGCTAACTTCCACACCCCATCATAAAATGGTATATCTATATACACAGTAGTAACCCCTTCTTCTTCTTCTTCTATAACATCGTCCCTCGCTTTAGTATGCATTACCCCAGGGCCACTGTAAACTAGACGAAAAATGTATTAAATATGAAAGTACACCTGTCACGATGGCACGCCCAAACCCTCCCTCTCTTTCTATTACGGCTGGATTTGCAAGTAAATTGAAACCGAAGAAGAAGCTGTTGCACACGTACTCAGCTGCGGCTTAGTCCTGGCTGTTGCTATTTTGTAAAATTTAGTAAAGATTAGATCAACATCCATGCTAATATTAAAAAATCAATGTATGCTATGTAATTATTTAGAAACTTCTTTTAATTATAATCTAAATAATAAGATATTATTTCAATGTTATTTATTAAACAAAAAAGAAATATTTCATTACTTTCTGTTTCTGGTGGTAACGGAAGTATTGCTATCAAATTTCCCTTATGAGTTCCCTGAGTCTGAAAAAGTGGTTTTCTGAAAACTCGAAAACGGAAAAGTGCATAAAGTTCAAATTTTATATATATATATATATATATTATGTGCTACCATGGAACCCGAAAATATGATATTGAAATGAAATGAAATGAAAAATTTTATTCTTGTCCCGGGACATAAGTCCCTTAGGAACAATAATACAAAATACAAGTGGCCTAGTATGTCTGGCCTTGACAATTATGTATATATCATTAGTAATAATTGATAATAATAATTATTGAAAATGATTAAGCCATGAATGATAAGAGGAGAGAGAGGAATCTTCTAAGGGTTCGGAGAGACTTGTGAGGATAAGAGGTGGTGAAAAAGACGGGACTTGAAGGTATCAATAGTGGAGGCACGACGGATAGACAAAGGTAAGGAGTTCCATAAATAGTGGCACGGATTACAAAGGATTTTTGAAAAGCGGATGTATGGTGGGAGGGAGTATAAAGATCGGAAGGACGGGAGCGTGTGTTACGGGTGTGGACAGACGATTTAAATTTCAGAAGTTTAAAGATATACGAGGGTCTTTGAAATTGGATGACATGAAAGAGTAAAGAGCCTAAGAAGTACTGGCGACGATAGATAGGGAAGAGCCAGTTCAACTCGTGGTAGAAGTGCGATATGCGGGAGTCTCTGGGGATTCCGAGGATAAAACGAATAAAACAGTTCATAAGACGTTTAAGTTTGGCCTCGAGATCACCAGAGAGTCCTCCGTACACTAAGCAACCATAGTCGAAATGGGGGAATATAAGGGAGGTCACAAGGAGTTGACGGGTCTTCGCTGGGAGGAGATGGCGGGAGATGTTGAACTGTCTGAGGATAAATATGGATTGGCGGTAATGTGGGAGATGTGATTTTTCCAGGAGAGGTTTTGGTCGAAGATGATTCCGAGGTTTTTAACAGAAGAACAATATTTTATCGGGATGTTGTTGAGGAAAAGGGTGGGGAAGGGAGCAGTGGAGTTTATGAGGAATTGGGAACCAATGACAATGGCTTTGGATTTGTCTGGGTTAAGGGAAAGCATGTTAGCTACTGCCCACGAATTAATGTTGTTAAGATCATCCTGCAGCTTGTTTATTGCAGCTTGAATATCAGAAGGCTTAAAGGACAGGTAAATCTGGGAGTCATCGGCATAAAGGTGGTAGCTGGAATGGACAATGGATAAAGGCAGATCATTAATATATACAGAAAAGAGGGTTGGGGATAAAGAGGAGCCCTGGGGCACGCCACGGGAAAGAGGAAGGGGATTAGAAGGTTCGCTACCTGGGATAACTACATACTGGGATCGGTTGGAGAGAAAGGATTGGAACCAACGGATGGCGCTATTGGACAGAGAGAGGGACTGGAGATTAGTGAGAAGAATTTGGTGGTCAACAGTATCAAATGCTTTTGAGAAGTCTAAGAGAACTAGAATAGTGAGTTGTTGGTTGTCTATGGCGATTTGTAAGTCATGGGTGATTTTTAGGAGAGCTGATTGAGTCGAGTACCCGGGGCGGAAGCCAGATTGAAGTGGGTTAAGCAGGTGATTCTGTTCAAGGTAGTTGGATAATTGGGACTGTACTAAACGTTCTAAAGGTTTGGAAAGATTGGATAGAAGGGAAATGGGACGAAAATCGTTGGGAGAGCATGGGTTTGTGGGTTTACTGAGTGGGCGGACTAAGGCAGTTTTCCATTGAGAGGGAAAGACAGAATTTTGGAGGGAGAAATTGTAAATGTGAAGAAGGACGGGCAGGATTGCAGAGAGACAGGATTTAATTAGTTTAACAGGAACGTTGTCAGGTCCATGGTCATTTGTCCGGGATTTAAGTACTGCAGGTAGGAGATCTTCCGGAGTTATGTAGGAGAAAAACAAATATTGTGTCAAAATCGATCTATCAGAAATATAACTTATACTAACTAGATTTTTTTGAATTTTTTTTTTGAGAGATTTTCTTAAAAACATCTCCAATGATTTCCTGTAGATTTTGTATATTATATACACGAAGCATGTCCAGTAAGTAAATGTACTGAGACTCTCACGGCCGGAGGGATTTTGTTTTCGACATGTTGGCTACATTGTCGTGTGCCTGATTCCTCCCCTCCGCAAGAGACCAGTTCGAGGTCAGTAAGTTGAGAACTGTCGACGCGACAATACGTTTCGAGAAAAATGTCAATCCAATCTCCCGCCAAGTGTGAAATATTCAAGGTCGGGCAAGAGTTTTTTGAGACGCTACAAACTCCATGGAGATGAATTTCTCTGCTCCATCATTGCTGGAGATGAAACTTGGGTTGCACACTACACACCTGAAACCAAAAGGCAGTCTCAACAGTGGCGTTACACCTCTTCACCCTCCGCCAAAAAGTTCAAGACCACAATTTCAGCCAAGAAAATCATGGCATCCGTGTTTTGGGACTATCAAGGCATAATTTTAATTGAATATATGCCTCAAGGGAGACCATCAACTCTGCAAGGTACTGTGAGACACTAAAAAAATTGCGGACGGCGATTCAGAACAAAAGGAGAGGAATGCTGACAAAGGGAGTCTGCCTACTGCACGACAATGCCAGACCACACACGGCCAACGACACGAAGGAACTGCTTGCCTCGTTTAAATGGGATGTCCTGAACCATCCGGCCCATTCGCCTGACCTAGCACCTTCAGATTACTATCTCTTTACCTCCCTGAAGCTGCACATGGATGGAAAAAGGTTTTCAACTGACGAGAAGGTGAAGTGGGAGGTGGAGAAGTGGACGAAGGGGTTGGCGGGAAACTACTTCGAGGAAGGCATCAAAAAATTAATACCCCGGTTCACCACCTGCATTGAGAGGAATGGTGACTAAGTCGAAAATAGCTTACATATGTACTAATATAACCAAGTAATTTTTTTGTTCAAATAAAAATTTTTGTAACCTACAAAAATTCAGTACACTTACTTACTGACATGCCACGTATATTATAAACTGTGAGGATATGACTTTTCATTGAAATATGAGGGTCATTCAATAAGTAATGAGACAAATCGTTGTAGTTCAAAAAATTGATTTATTAATCAATACAAAAAAACTTTGGCTACTTTTCAACATAGTCCCCAGCAAGATTTATATACTTGTCCCATCGTTCTTCTAATTTGTGTATGAAAATACATAAAATTCTTTGGATTAATCTCGAAACCACTTCTAAACCTGTTTTTTTAAATTCTTCATTAGATTGAAAATTGTGCCATTGTTTTTGTACTTTTTTTTTTAAGTTAACGCGCCGCGGAAGGCAGCACTTGGCTTAAGTGTAGTGGTTTCAGTCAGTCGTTGCTGGGCATTGAAAGAGTGTACACATTTTCAAAATATCATTATATACTATGTATTTTGCGAATAGGGAGAAACCTTGAAAAATAAAAAATGATGATCGTTAGGAAGAAAGGGGGAAGACATACTCATGATGAAAAATGGAATTTTGAGGGGCAAAATATTGATTAGTGGATAAATATAATTATTTAGGAGTCTAGTTGACACCATCTCTCTCATTTGAACAACAATTTAAAGATAAATTAAGACGTCGAAATTTGCACTTAACTCTACCTGGTTCAAGTTAATCGATAGTCCTAATGTTGATTTTTATCTCTAAATTAAAAGTTTTTTATGCAACCTCACGCTCGGTAATGTGTTATGCGGCCCAGGTGTGGGGGTTCAAACAGTACGAAACAGTGGAAAAATTGAAGCGGTTTTTTATTAAAAAATTATTTAAATTACCAAGTAATACGGCAAATTATATTATTGACTTAGAAACAGATCTAAACAGCATGTTTACTGTAATTCATATGTAATGAAGTTACATATGATTTACATACTAAAAGTACTTCAACGAGGGGCTCGAGAAATTATTTTGAAAAGGATTTCGTGGTATGAGGTATGGGAAAATATGTGTTTGCAAATGGGAGTCCCACTATTTGATTTCAGTAATAAATTGTAATACATGGCAAAGTAATCTGGAAGTCTTTCTGAATAAACTGAAATTAAAGGAGAGAGAAAATGCGATTGCTAGAGCGAGACAAGGTCAACACCATTTGATTTACCCCAAACTTCAGTATAGGATGAGCTATATTAGTATGAAAAAGTTCGATGAGGCTAAATTAATATTTAAGGCGAGGGCAGAAGCCCTTTATCTGAACTATATAATTCTTTCAGTTCAGAGGCTAACCATCTTTGTTCATTATGTAATTTAAAACAGAAAGAAGATGTAATAGATTTCGTTGGGATTTGTCCGATACTGGCTCCCTACAGGCTCCAATATTACAAAAAAAGAGTATTATCATGCTGAAATTTGTAATATTTTAAATGGGTCAGATAATTGGAATAAGCTATGTAAATATTTAGCTTTCACTATAGAGTAATACTAATTAAAGAATTCAATTATTAATTGTACTTTATTGTTTGGTTCAAGATTTTTTATTGTATGTATTTTTGTAAGTAAAAAATGGCAACTCGGCAGACGGTTTTCTAACCATTGCCTGAAGAGTTTTGTTTATTTTAAATGCGAAGGAGACGAAATACTTTTATTTTTGTTTTCATGTTTTTGGTACACTGTAAATATTTATGTATACTGGATTCTAAATAAAACTATATTATTTTATTATTATTATTATTATATATTATTATTATATCCTCTTTTTTCCAAACAAATGGAAGCCCGATAGGGCGAGGTTAGGGCTGTAGGGAGGAGGGGAAGGATCCTCCGACCCCACTTTTTGAAGTGTTTCTTTGTGGGCGTCCTTATTTTACCGGGAAAATTCATTTTAACAGAGTTCTGCGGGAGGGTTCACCCAAGGTTTTCCTCTAAAGTGTATTTTCATTAATAGTACTTTTCTATCATCTATAAAATATTATTTGATATAAAATTTGTTGCGAAAATTCACAATCTGAAGGAATTAAGTTGTCCGGAAATCCGAATAGTCTATATATGTTTGTGTTCTGAGGGAACATTAACGTTATACTTTCCATTAAAGTGCCATATCAGTACAATAAGTGTGTATGAATAAAATATCTCAAAAATGAAAAGTCATAATGAGCTCAAACATTCCGTTTTGTTATTATAACCGCATTTATGCGTATATTTGATAAACATTTTAAATTTGCTTTCCAAAATCTATATGAAAGTTATTAAAATCTCTAATTTACAGAATAAAAAAATGGTTATATTATTGCAAAAAGCGTTGTTATTGCACAATAAACGTTTCTAGTTTATACATTATGCTGTTATTGTGCCGAAAACAGGAGGTCAGTTTGAACCAGATACCTGGTCATAATAGAGTTGATATTCTCACACATTAGATTGGTGGGTGGGTGGCGAAAGAGTACACAATGAGCCACTATATAGAAACGTTGGTCGGCACAGCTCTCTCCATTTCAACATTATACAGCATAAGGGGCACACGTTCTACTCGGACCCACATTTCAACATTATACAACTGAGGACATACTAAGATAATATTTACCGGTATATACTGTGTGCAGCCAATTTTGTGAGGAATTTCGGATCATGTGACTTTTTTACAAGTTTATGCAAATTTTAAAATTATACTTTTGTTGTTCGCGAATTATTTTAAAAATATTTAATTTATTTATATCAGGGACCCCTAATTTGGTCGATATAGGCTCTCAGTGTTCCATATGACATTGAGTGGGGACGCTTCCGGCTCGATGGTATAAAAGTTAATTAAAAATTACTAATATGATGAACAAGTAAATGAATTGCAATTAAATATTAAAATTAACTTTGATGCTGTTTATTACATACCTAATGTGTTCACAGAAATTATCTGGTGGCAAAAATTGTCAGTGACGAATTGCATGATTCTTTAAAAGGTATTTATAAATCTATTAACCAAATTATAGCTCATCATCTTAAATCGTGATTGGTTGCCATTTTTTTTTTTTTTTTTTTTAGCGGTAGGGGCCAAGCACTGCGACCTTGAGCAGGTCTTTGTGCTATGCCCCCTGGGTGCCACAGGCTTGCCCATAGCACCCGAACGGATGCCCAATTGAACATGCGTTCTACAATATCTCCATCAGGTTGAGGTCCCTGAGGAATCCTAATATCCTCACGGGCTCTAGAGAGGGTATATCCTTCTCCTCCACCTGGTAGCTACCCAGGTTCCTGAACCTTCTCTGAGTGGCAGCCTCGCAGTCTGTTAGGAGATGTATTGGAGTTTCCTCCAACTCCCCACAGAATCTGCATGAGCTGTCACTTTCCAAGCCCAGCTTCGCCAGGTGTCCTCTAAGTCGGCAATGCCCCGTGAGGAAACCCGTAAGTACGCGGAGCTTGTTCTTACTCAATCCAATGCAGGCCTCCGACCTCCGTTGGTTATAATTTCCCAAGCAAATCTTGGCCTGCCGCAACCTGGGGAGGGAGTACCAGAGTTGAGATCTCTTCGTCTCCTCCTCCTTCTTAAATCCTCTAACAGACACTGGTCGCTAATCCCACAAAAAGGTTCCGGCCCCAACAGTGGTGTCATAGCGCCTATCTTGGCCAGGGCGTCGGCCGTCTCATTCCCTTCAATGCCAACATGCCCCGGCACCCACCAAAGTGCGACTTTGTTCCTACTGCCCAGATCGTTTAGTTTATCTAGGCATTCCCAAACCATTTTAGAGTTAATAACTGGTGCACCCAGAGCTCTAATGGCTGCTTGGTTATCGGAAATGATTATAATCTCCCGATTCCTATATCCCCTATCGAGGTTAAATTGAACGCATCTTCCAATAGCGTATATCTCCGCCTGAAAGATGCTGGGAAATTTACCCATGGGTTCCGAGTGCTTGATCCTTGGACCAACCACCCCTGCCCCAGTCCCCTCGAGGGTCCTCGACCCATGAGTATACCATTTAATGGCATGTTCCTTAATGCCCAACAGAGCGGATCCTTCGCTCCACTCACTTTGGTGCCCAGCTTCGACGAAAAATTTTTTGTGAAGCTATACTTCTTAACCATACCATCCCTAGGGAGGTGCCAGATGAGGGAGCCCAAAGGTGAAAATACCAACCCTCTAACCCCCAGCCCTCCTTCCCCGCCTGCACCACGCCTAGAGATCCTAAAAAGGGCCCCCTTCGCCGCCCTTTCCACCACTAGGTGGATTGGTTGCCATACTTTATGAAGAAAAAAATAAACTAAATACGAATTATAACCAATTACTCTCGCATACTTAACTAAGATAGTTGTCTAGAGGTGCAAAGAATTGATGAGTTATTGTTGTGGACATCGACCGGTTTCGGGTGTTCGCTCTACATCAGGATGTTTTTTTTTCCAACATCTATGGTCATTAGCGCCCGTAGCCTTCTCAGTGCACTGCCGACCTCCGGACAGTGAGCTGTAGAGGCTCCTAGGAAGAAAAAAATCTAAGGGTAGCACAGCTGGACTCGAACCCGGGCCCTCCGCATGTGAGTCCAGTACCCTAACCACTTAGCTATACCATTCCTTCATCAGGATGTCTGGCAACCCTTAGCAAGTGGTCGTTTGAATGTACAGTAAAAAACGTTTAACACGAAACTGAGTGGAACGAAATATTTTTTCGTGTGAAACGATAAAATAGCGGTTTGTTTTCGTCCCGATTTCTCTGCCTTATTTATAACCATATTAACCTTATTTATTAAAATTACTAAAAAAAACAAAAACAAAGTCGCTGATTTTAACACAAAATTCACCGAATTCAAAAACTAACTCAAAATGTTTTGACAATGGCGGTGTCTTTATCTACTCAAAGACAAGCGGAAACCTAGCAACAGTGGCAGTCTAACGAAAAAAAAATTAGCCAAAAAATCTGCGTGACGAAAACACATACATTTTGTTCGTCTGATAAGTGAAATCTTTTCGTATTAAGCGAAATTTGTTTCGTGTGAAATTATATAGTATTTTGTCGGGACCGCCGTATGATTTCGTATTAACCGAATTTTCATGTTAAGCGTTTTCCTGTTAAACTTTTCTCAGTATAGTTGCATTGTAGTCCAGAAGACAGCGTCAATTACATTGAGGAAACTCAAATAAGATTTGAAATTTAATGGCACAAATCTTCGTAGAATGGCTCTAAAATTTATAGTTTTCGAAAACAATGTTTTAAATATAAGTATTTTATATATGCCGTTATGTTCCAAGTTTAAAGAAATATGTTACCGTCCTTATTTTTTTAGAGAAATATTCAAAAATCTCAATTTACCTAAACACATAATCATGTATTTCTGGTGAAATTTTAATTTCCTAAATTTGACAAGATCACCATATTTTCTCTTACTAGGAGTAACGCAGATCACGCGTGTTTTGCCGATTCAGCAGAGCCGAGGAGAAAATCCAGGTACACATCCTTTCATAGTATGCTGGCCTAACGAGGACAAGGTTTCTTCAACTAGGGACAAGCAATCCCGGAAGCCATGAGCTTCATGAAGGAGCCACTCTCAGTTTTGCTAACCTTGATTAAGACGGCGGAGACAGTATTCATCCTTATGGATGAGCTCAGTTGGTTTTCGGCAGTCTAAAATGCTCATCGGGAGGCTTCGGACAAGGTCATTAGCGAGACTTTGCTATGTTTTTCACGAAACTCTCTCAAGCATCTGGTTGGATCTCTTACTGGATGTAGGGTAATGAACCCCCACCACTCATCTACTCTAGCGGAGAACAGCCCCTCTCGCAAAGAGAGGAGAGGCTCGGCCAGTATATATATATATGAGAGATAGGCAATGAGAGATCATTCAGATAGAATTCTGTTGATTTACACATCAGATATCACTCCGTTATTACAACTCTCATCACTCCGTATATATCATTTAGCCACGTCAGTCTGTCAGTTCAGTTCTAAACTCTACAGTGTAAAGTCCTTGGCAGTCAGTCATATACATATATATCAATTATATATCTTAACCATATTAAGGTGTTATTTATCACTCATCAAGCAATAACCAACATCTCCTCACAACACCCTTACACACTGGACATTGTGGTTTAAGGAGACATATCTCCTATAATAGGGGTTCATGCCGGATCCATTTTGTAGAGTCTGTGAGACAGAGGAAGAAACATCCAGCCATCTTATGAATATTGCCTGGGTTGTCCAGTCTTATTAGGTTCAGGCCTCGGGGTTGGAGGATCTATGGCTAAGGTTATTGCTAGTCGGAGGTTATTGTGTCTATCGGACTGTGTTGAATTGCGCCTAATGGGTTGATCCAGGATCTACGATTTATTTTTGTTACTGTGGTGACTCGTAGTGTTGTTGTTGATCCAGGATGTGGGTAGCTATATGACTCGCCCAGTTGTTGTGGATTTTCTCGGTTAGCGGGATTATAGCGCCCAGTGAGTTTGTCCCTCATAGCCACAGACCCCACATACATAATAATAATATATAATAATTAACATAATAATAATAATAATAATAATAATAATAATAATAATAATAATAAGACGGCAAATCTGAGGGATTTGCTATAATTTTAGGGGATCCTTTAATAGACTCCTTAATGTAGGTCGCACTACTGAGGCCCACCCTCCCCTTCTACAGTCTAATCTAATGTAAAAGAAAGTAGAAAATCTTGTGTAAAATACTAACATGACCCTCTCTTACTACAGTTAATTCAATTTAATGGAAAATTTTATTTAAAATTACAATGTTCGTTGCACTCTAGACGTTTAATTGAGCTTGTCCAAAAAGGGAGGAAGGGATAATGAGTATAACTTGTAGTCTTGTCACTATTAATAAAGCTTTTAGAGCCAGTTTAATTTTTAATCTAATAGCAGATGACCCTGAATCACCATAAAATTATTTTTGCCAGAAAAATGTTACAAATAAAAGTGATAGATTCATAGTCTGATGAATTAGTATTCTAAAATTAAAGGAAATAGTTTACAAGAAAGTTCCACAATAAAAAAAAAAAACCTATTCGGGAAAACACTTTGGTTAATGAAATTTGGAATTCTAAAATTACTTTTAATGTGCACTAATATTACGTATTTAGGAAATCAATACGCTGCTGTTCCACTAGAGCTCACTTCAAAAAAAAAAAAAATCTGGTGTGAAACACTCACACAACTTTCTCTTACTCAAGTTCTCAAAATTATAATTGACAAATTTTATAGCTGGTGTAACAAATTAATTCAAATACGACAAAAACTTAGAAAAAAAAAAACCGTTCAGTAAAAACGCACTTCCGGTTAATTAATTTTCTTGAAACTCTGAATTTTGGCCATCTATTTATTTCTAATTAATTTTGTTTGGATGATAGAATTGTATAATCAACTATGATCGCACTTTAGTGAAAAAACATAACCCCACCCTTCCCCTAAAAGTGCCATTAAATGAATTTTTAAAGAGAAATGTTTTAAATAAAAATTGCAGCTCTTTGTATGTGTAGTTGATATGCCATGTTTAAAGAAAATCGTCGGAGCCATTTTTCACGAAAATCGCGAAAAAGTGAAAAAAAAAAATCATTTAGTAAAATGGTAAAGTAGGCGCACTTCCGGTCATCCGATTTTTCTCAAATTCGGAATTTCAACAACATATTTAATTTTAATTAACATTATTTAAATGATAGAATTGTTTAATAAACTGAAATAGCACTTTAGATGAAAACCTAACCACATCTCTCCCCTATAACTGCACTTAATTGAATTTTCCCAGAGAAATGTTTCAAATAAAAGTTGTAGCTCATTGTATGTGTAGTTGATAAGCCAAGTTTAAAGAAAATTGTTTGAGCCATTTTTGAGAAAATCGCAAAAAAGTAAAAAACAACAATAAGTAAAGTGGTACTCGTACATTCGGTTGAGGAATTTTGAACAGATGACCCATTGTCAGATGCCATGGTGATACCTAAACGGAATATCAAGTTTCAACTTTCTACGATTTTTCGTTTTTGAACTATGCTGTTTACATACACACACACACACACACACACACTCAGACCATTTGCTAAAAACCACTTTTCTGGACTCAGGGTACCTCAAAACGGATATTTCCGGTGAAAAACTCGATATCGAAAATTTGACACGATTACAATACTTCCTCTTATTTAGGAGTAAGAGAAAGTAAAAAATAAGAAATTTGAAGAAAAATCGCTTGTGACATAAAATCGCGAAGAACTAAAAAAACAGTATTCAATAATTTTTTGTCCATTCGGTTAATGGATTTTGCTCGAAATCCATTCGTGCATGACGCAGTTTTATTGTCTAAGCGGGATAAAAAAATTTGAACCTAATGCGATCTTCTTTTTTTTTGAGATATTTTGTTCACCCCCCTCCACAACACAGATATTTTAAAAAACGTTTTTGCTTACTCAGGGCATAACTTAGAAATCTTTGACACTATCTCAGTGCTGCCTCTTTACTAGACGTAAGAGAAAGTAAAAAAAAAACGAAAGTATTTTGGTTAAAAGATCACTAATTAAAGGCAACATTGAGTGCGAAAACTTCTTTCTTAGATTAATTAAATACACTTTTAAGTAAATTTACTAAGAAAACAGATTAGCAATGTTTTCTTCTCTATTTAGGGTTTTTAACTGGAGGAAAAGGAAAAAAAAATAAATGTTAAAATCTGGAAATTACTTTTCATACTTTTGAAAGGAAAAAAAGAAAAGAAGAAATTCAATAGAGAGAGAGTCAATTTCCAAGGAATGTAGGGGAAAAATCAAGTAAACTAGGAATGGGTAATATCAAAAGGATCGTTGAAGGAATAGAATAGAGTGGATGGACTCAAGATATTTCTTTAAAGAAAGAAAGGGTGAGTAAAAAATGTAGGTCACTGATTCCATAGATCCCCTTCTTGCTTTGAAAATAGTAGAGAAGTATCAACGTTCTTCTAAAGTGTGCGAAGAAGAAGAAGTAACTGTTAATGGAGGGGTTAAACATTCAACTGTAGCAAACAGACTCATCCTTCAGGTCACCTCCCCCCCATTTCAATCTACCACAGTTACTGGTACATTTCTGATTTCCTTCACCACCTCTTCTTCCACTGCTGACACCATTCTCAATGGCCAACACTCAACTAAGTATAGCATAAGTAATTGTTATTCAGTTTCTTACCCTTCTTTCCATGAGTAACTGTTTTGGGAAGGGTCCTGGATTTAGTGAGGGCCAAATGATGAATGACAAGGACAAGAAACTCGATCCTTTTTTTTTTGTGTGTGTGTGTGTGTGTGTGTGTGTGTAAGAAATACTCCCTGTGTTTGCTTCGGGCATCTTACAAATCAATTGAATATAAATCAAACACTTTAACAATATTGCCGACAACTGTCATATAGCCATGTTTTAAAATTAAACAAAAATATGGTTTCTTTCAATTATTCATTTTCTTCTTCTCCTGGCCAGGAAAAGTATTATGATCGTGTCAAATTTCCGAAGTTGAGTTTTTCACAGCACAAAAAAACAGATTCCCTAACTAAGCGAAAAATATTTTTAGCATATTAATCTAATGTAATTTAGAACTCGGGGCCTCCACGGAGGTTCATCACAGGCCACTGCTGGGCCTATTGTGCTCCCCATAGAAAACCTCACATCACAGCCATGTATGCATAATGCACGCACTCTCCAAGAAGGTGAAATGGTGTCTCATTCTTTTGGCCTTAATTTTCTACAGAGTGGATCCGCAAAGAGATCCATATTATTTAGATGCTTCCTTAGAAGGCAATCCCCTGTAACTAGAGCAATAATTTACCTTAGCTCTATTTTTGATCTGCCGAGGAGTTAGGTTGGGCGAGTCTTTGAAGAGCCCTCGAATAATATCTTAGGGTGCCTCAGCACCGCAGTGTTTCTCCAATATAATGTTTTTTTTTGTTTTTTTTTAACCAACGCCAACTGTTGGCAATTTAGCCATTCTGTCGCGGGCAACCCCTACATGGAGAGGGGTCTCCAATATAATGTATGTTTTCGTGTTAGCAGTTTTTCAATGGCCCCACTGGCAGTTTTGTACGAGATTCCTCAGAAAAGTTTCGGATTAATGGGTGTTCTTGAGCAGTTTTTCAATGGCCCCACTGGCAGTTTTTGGACGAGATTCCGCAGAAAGGCTTCGGACCAATGGGTATTCTTGAGCGGTTTCTCAATGGCTCGAATATTTCATTAATCATTTAGGATGAAAGCTCTCCTAAGTTTGAGAGCGCCATCCATATAATAAAAAAAAAGTTATACATTTTCTCTAAAGTGATGATGCTTAGCAGACCATCAACCATTGATTCTAATCTAATCTAAAATCTCGGGGCCTCCATAAGGAGGTTCAGCACTTAGACCTCTGCTGGGCCCATGGTACACCCCGTCAAGACGCCTCACATCAGCCCCGCATCATTAAAAAACGCCAGAGCCTGCCTTCGGCTCCAATATGTGGGCGCCAAATTTCAGGAATCGTCTGCGAGCGTAGTGCACGCACTCTCCAAGAAAGTGACATAGTGTCTCATCCTTTTGGCCGCATTTCCTGCAAAATGAATCCACAGAGAGACCCATATTATGCAGATGTTTCCTTAAAAGACACTGCCCTATAACTGAGGCAGTAATTCTCTTTAGCTCCACCTTTGTTTTGCCGGTGTGATAGTTTGTGCGAGTCTTTGAGGAAAATCTTAGTGTACCTCAGCTTCGCAATATTATAGCCATTTTTCCCCACAGGCAGTTTTGTACGAGATTCCGCAGAAAGGCTTCGGACCAATGGATGTTCTTGAAGCGCCCTACTTTGCCAGCTGCCGGCCTCTTCTTAACCTTGAATGCCTTTGTGCCCCGGCACCCAGTCTAGCCGAAGGCTGTAGCGGTTCCAACTGTTTCAGAGATTCCAACTGTTCATGGCATTCTTTGACATTCTTCAACATGGTGCAGTTCGCCTCTAAAGCTTTTAAAGCGGCCTGGCTATCAGAGAAGATCGCAATTCTTCTGCTCGTTACGCCCTTATTCCTAAGATACTGGACACAACTTAAAATTGGTGAAGATTTCAGCCTGGAAAACAGTTGAGATGCTACCAGCGCTGACACTAGCGCACCTAATATGCACGCCAGCCGCGATACCGACACAGGTCTTCAAACCATGTGGGTATACTACGATTTCGTTTTTGCTCGTGTTTGTGTCAATGTGGTAGAATGATTTTTTTTTTCATTTTTTCGTTTGCGATTTTTAGTAAACTTCATATATTGTTTACATACACATAAATAACCTATCACTTTTATTTGAAACACTTTCCATGGAAACTTAATTTTTTTGGAGTTACTGGGGGGAACAAATACGTCAAAATTTCCTCTAAAGTAACTACTTCTATTCAATTATGTCAGATTTATATACATTAGAATTTCTGCTAGTATTCCAAATTTGAAATAAATCACTTAACCGGAAGTGTGACTATGCAGACTAGGTTTTTGAGTTATTTCGGAATTTCCTCTAATATGAATATAAAGATTTTCTTTAAACTTAGAATGTTAATTGCATAGATATACACCAATCACTTTTATTTGAAATATCCCCCTCCCAAATAATTGATATTAGCGGAGTTTGTAGTTTTAAATGCCAAATATTATATGCGGTGTGGTTCGTCTTATTGGCACGCTCCTATGGACAATAATGTAATCACTGTTCTACCTGCATTGTTGGTGTCAGATTTTATATATAAATATAAGTGAAACTTGTGTGAACTGTTTCACATCAAATATTTTTACTTTCGCTTATTTGTTGTTGTGATCATGTCAACTAAATTGAGTTTATTCAAAAAATTGTTTGTATCAAGCAATCAACCATCTCAATTCACTCTCGGCCAATAGTCCTTTTACAGAAGAAAATTACTTTACCATGCTACCTACGCACATTGTTCTTCAAGCAATTCATTTTCAGCCAAGCTACTGTTCTATGTTCATCACACATCAAGCCTCTTTGCAGCTCGGTTCTCTAGCTTCAATAAATTATTTTCACCACGCTATGTTCTATATATATAACTTTTGTAAAAGTGAGTAGCCTGTTTTGTGAGTTCATCAATCACCATTTCCTCACCCAGATATTTTGCCACCATTAAACAATTCATCCAAAATTACCAATTTTAATGACAATGTTCAGGAAGTGAACAGGGTAATTTTTATTTTATTTTAATCAATTTTAACAATTACAACTCCGAGTGTCAGCGCCTTCAACGAAGCCAACGCTGAGGCCGGCAAGAGCAGCCTGGCTCCAGTTAAAAAGGGTTTTTCAGCTATATCTGCTTCCGTTTCCCACCACTTCACAGGGCTACTACGGCCCTACTACGTCCAAGAATTAGTGTGCGATAATTTTCTGGCCAGAGCATTTTTACGTACGTCTTAGTAAAAGTTTATCAGTACATCTCCGTACAAATCGTATCAATTCAAGTTGTACATGTTGTTCATCAGCCAACAGGTTTGGCGGTATATCTGGTTACAGTGGCTGGGCCATTGCGTCGAGCAAACACCAGAGGTCCAGGCAACCATGGGAGCTGGCCACTAATAAGAAGACCGCAAGTCAACCTTAGAAGCTTGAAGCTATCTCTTCAGAATCTACTATTATTACTTTCTCTTACTCCTAGTAAGAGGAAGTATTGTAACCGTGTCAAATTTTCGATATCGAATTTTCACCGGAAATATCCGTTTTGAGGTTCCCTGAGTCCAAAAAAGTGTTTTTAGCAAATGGTGTGGTGTGTGTGTGTGTGTGTGTGTATGTATGTATGTATGTATGTATGTATGTATGTATGTGAACAGCATAGCTCAAAAATGAAAAACCGTACAAAGTTGAAACTTGATATTACCTTTAGGTTTCACCATGGAATCTGACGGTGCGTTATCTGTCAGAATTCCTCAACCGGAAGTACCCTTACTAACTGTTTTTGCGATTTTCTCAAAAGTGGCTTCGACGATTTTCTTTAAACTTGATATATCATGTACACATACAAAGAGCTACAACTTTTATTTGAAACATTTCTCTGGGAAAATTCACTTCTGGTGGATGGGTGGGGTTAGGTTTTCATTGTAACTACTGTTTCAGTTTATTACACAATTCTGTCATCTAAATAATGTTAATTAGAATTAAATATGTAGTTGAAATTCCGAGTTTGAAAAAATCGGATAACCGGAAGTGCGTCTATTTTAACACTTTACTGAATGATTTTTTTTCACTTTTTCGTGATTTTCTCAAAAATGGCTGCGACGATTTTCTTGAAACTTTTTATATAAACTAAACAACCGTAGAAAGTTGAAACTTAATATTAACATTAGGTATCACCATGGGATCTGACGGTGCGTTATCTGTCAAAATTCCTCAACCGGAAGTACCACTTTACTAGTTTTTTTTTTTTTACGTTTTTGCGATTTTCTCAAAAATGGCTCCGACGATTTTCTTTCTTTATAAACTTGCTACAACTTATATTTCAACTACACACAAAGTGCTACAACTTCTATTTGAAACATTTCTCCGGGAAAATTCTTTTGCTTTAAGAGCCATATTTTCTCTCATAATACAACTCAATATATACCGTCCACATCAAAATTCAAGTGAGCTACCAAACAAACAAATTTATTTATAAATTTATTTTTAACCATAAGCTAAGATCGTAATCATGTACTAAATTAGGACAATTAATGAGTCATCAGCAAACAACCCATCATCGTTTAACAACTACAAAAAGTTTTGAAATTGCAAAAGTATATCTTAAACTTAGATAAAACAAAGTGATAATTTAGCAACATCTAGTAGTAATATTAAAAGGGATGGGTTTTGCTCAGTGGTAGCGTGTTTATTGGATTCTCAATTGTCGGTCCCGAGTTCAATCCTGTGTAACCTTAATATTTTTTTTTCTTTCTAGGAGTATCTACAGCATACGATTCAATGTTAAGCAGTGTTGTCCTCAACGAGAGAATATTGCTGGAGGCCGGCAATGAATTAAGAAAGCTTTAGGCGTCAATAACCATAGATATTAAAATAAATAAATATTAGTAATAACTTAAGGGAATGGCTATAGCATTTACATAAATAATTTCATTAGAGTTTTAATCACCAATTAACCAAATACTGTTATCACATAGATTTGTTGAGAAAATAATTGGGGATATACATACGTATTTATGAGAAAAATAAACACTTTTCTTTTTTCTCACTGTTTCTAACGAATGTCTATGGAATTTATATGATATTATTATCCCCCACAGCCTCTAACAAACATAATATTGGAAAAACGAACTATACGCCCCCCTCCCACGGCCTACTAAAAACGACCCTTTTAGACTTGGAACATGCCCAATGAAGCTTGAAAAGTGTATCACTTATTGTTAACAATATTGGAAGGAATATCGTCCAATTAAGGGAAGGTGAACATACTGGCAGATCCTTAGGGAATATGGGAGAGAAGAAAAAAATGAATGTGAAGCAAATAACTGCCAATAAAGTATATTTGAGCAAGAAAACGTTACGAGGTTTTTATGTATATTTGGTTATCATTTCTTTTCTTTTTTTAATTTTTTTTTTTTGTAGCTGAAATAAATATTTTTTTAGAATTAATAAATAATGGTTAGGCATAATAATTAAAACATATTTTCAAGGCTGAAAGAATTTTTTTTTTTTTTTAAATTAGGTAATTTATCCAATCTGCAAGAAGGAAAGAACCTTCTTGTAACCCTGAGCAAATTATGTGGCAGGCCTACTTCTTCTCTATATTGATGCCGTGCCTGTTATCCTTCAATTGTGTGTGATACAGATACTTCCTCGTCTAGAGGATATACGGTAACATGTTCGATATTTTGAAGCTCCATCATACCATGCTAGTCAGGTTATTGTGTTGAATGTCTTATAGTGGGACATGCAGAATCGACTCGTGAAGAAAATGGTTCAGGAGGCGCTAATGATCTTAGATGTTGACTCGTTATAAATACCAATAATTATGTTTTCAAACCCATCAATGGTGGGTGAGATAATAATAACAATAATAATAACAACTTTATCATGAATGTATTTATTTGCGAAAATGTATTTATAAGCGTGAATGTGTTTTATTAGTCTGAATTTATTTATTGGCGATAAAGTATTTATTAGTGTGATGTTTTTTTTTTAGTAGTCTGAAAGTATTTATTGGCGAGAATGTTAGCATGAATGCTTAAAGTAGGTTTTCTTTTATCAGGGGTCGAAAGAAAATTTATAAAAGTATTTCAACCCCATAGCTTTAAGTTAAACTTAGTTTTGATCATTTTAAGATGTGCAGGAACATTAGTTTAAAGAACTGCGCATCCAAGTTGTACACTAAATAGCTTCCTCCACGATATTATTGTATTATAATTAAAGAAATGCATGAGAAAACCGTGTACATATTGAATAAACATATAATATGTATTCACTGTGATGATCCAGTAATAGAAGAATGATTTAGCAACCATCCTAGGAGGCCACTTAAGGTGATCGCATGTCCACTGACGCTTCAACTCAAGAAGAAGATGTGTGATTAGCAATACATATCCACATGATTATTAAAATTTGGTATAATGAGGTCCAGCTAGGTCTGGAGACTCTAAAACGAATCGGATATTTCATCGGAATGGAATTTGTAATGGGGATATCCAGAAAAGGGCATTAACTTCTGCGCAATTTTTTTTTTGCGGAATCAGATTGTTCACCAGTCCTTTTAGAGTACTATAGAATCCCATTAATATATAAATTAGTTCCTCAATTTTATTCAATGTTGTAGCCACTATTAATGGAATAAACGGGACCTCTGTTAAGGAATTTCACCCAGCCGGCAACAATTGCTGGAGATTTCGTGTGCCCATAACAGCCATATCACCAACGAGTTTTTGCCATCCTCTATCAACGCGTCCATTCGCTTCATCTTACCAAAAATTTGATGAAAGCCCGGTAATTTCAGGTTTTAGTCAAGTCAGTGAATTAACATCTGAAGAGTCTATAACAAACAATTAAAGGTGTCTGACTTCATAAGATTACTGTTATCTAGAATTCTACTTCAATTTTAATTTTTACTACTACTAATTTTAATTCAAGGAACTGTTTATAATAAGCAATCAACTGCTTCATTCAGCACTCTGCCAAAAAGCATTTTTGAAAGGTCAGAGAGTTCTCATTAAGCAATCCGAATCTCAGCTCAAGCAAGCCAAACTGGCTGAGCAAAGCGAGTATTCTAACTGGCCACACCGCCGCATACTACATCGCGGCATACTTTAGTTAACACTATAGTCCACACTACCAATTCACCTTTCGGTCACTCATCTTTCGGTCACTCATCGTTCGGTCACTCTTTCATCTCTCTCATCAATAACGTGCGAGTAAAATGTCAACAATCTATGTTAATTCAACAAACAACATTAACATCACCATTACACCACCAAAGAAATCGAAACGGACTGTTCGCACAAAAGGTGAGACCGTTAGACACCTGGCTAAGCGGGAGTTAATTATATTTTGCATAATGACTTACTAAAAGCAAAAAATAATTGTATCACGTTTATTAATTTTCCTAATGAAAGCTGAAGTTTAGAACTTTTAGCATAGTAATCTGAGAAAGGAGAGAATTGTTGAAGTAGAGTAATACTGAAGAGATGTTATTCAAAACTGTAGTCTCAAGCATCCTTGTCAAACAACATGCCAGTAGACCATTTGTTTAGAGGCAAAACTTTGTTAAAGTATGAGATTAGGGATTTACTAAATATACGACAGTAATAAAAAAAAAACACCTTAACTAAACATTTGAAGAGGGTTGATTTGAAAATAGAAATAAATTTCATAAAATCAGGAGGAAATTTTATTTCAAAATAAAACGTAAATATAAATCATATTCTTATTAATGAGAGAAGATTTAACAGCATGGATTAATGTGGCTAACCACTACTTTAGATACACCTCCTAGGTTATCCACTATGAACTAAACATTAGAACTTTAACCATCAATGGGCGCAACATGACCAACTAGGCTGGTTTTCTCCCAAATATTTCTATTTGTTTTTTTTAATATTCATACTTATTTCACACCTGTAGTACGTTTTCTACAATAAGTGATACTGTCACTATATGATAAATACAAATAAAATAACGTGAAGGACGTGTGAGGAGGATTTACTCATTATTGATACTCCCAAATAAGAGCACTACACTTCATTCACCGCACACTGACATTTTCTTCAACAAGAAGATCACACGGCCATCCGCGCTTTAAGCGTCGTAGAGGATGTTCGGGTTGTGTGGATATGGCAACTGGGTGACTAGAAGATTGGGATGTGATGACGCTGAGGAAACATAAACCTAGAAGTTCACGTTGTAGGTTAGGTACTATTGGACACAAAGTGAAGAGCGGATGCAATTTGACGAAGTGCTTTTGACTGAAGGATTGGATTCTGTATATATTTGATGGTTTAGTTGAACCCCAAAGATCCATTCCATAGGTCCAAGCTGGTTTGAGTATTGTTGTTTAGTGATAATTTTGATCGTTTGTCAAGAAATCGAGAGATAAGTTTGTGTCGTCTGTCCCAGATATTCTTAAAAAGTCCCAAAAAATCTTCCAAAAAGTCCCAGATATTCTTGCATAGTCGGTGACGGGAAGTGGTATGTGGTTAAGGTAAACGGGTGGAAGGGACAGATCGCCTTAGGGAGAACGTTATGTAGTTAAATTTTGTTCAATTTGTATTGATTCTTCACTTTCTTAGCCAAGTTCAAGGTATTCGATGTAAGATTGTAGGGAACGATAGACAAGGACTGGGTCATTATGAGGGAAAAGTATCGCTGTGACATCAGCGTATGTGAAAATGAAAGTATTGGGATGAATAGGAACATCAGCGGTATACAGAGTGTAGAAGAGGGAACCGAGGACATTGTCCTGAGGAACACCTGCACAGATTTGTAAAACTGGAGAATAAGTGAAACCACAAGTGACATTGAAGAAGCGTTCAGAGAGGTAGGAGGATTTGAGGATTAGAAAGTATGTATAGGGTAGAATGCTCTTAAGTTTAACTAGCGATCCCGAATGCCAGACGCGGTCGAATGCCTGAGCAACATCGAGAAAGACTCCCGAGCAATAGTGCCGCCTTTTAAGAGAGGTCGGGGTAAGGACTACAACGCGATAGCATTGCTATACTGTAGTGTGCTAGGCTCGGAAACCAAATTGAATAGATGGAAGTATTTTCTGAGCTTCAAGGAAAGAATGCATTCGCTTCAGCAGTAATTTTTCAAGGATCTTGCCTAGGAGGGGAAGTAGACTAAATAAGACGATTGGATGAAACACTGTTTACTGGTTTATTGGTTTAGGATCATTATGATTTTGGAAAGTTTCCATTGGTTTATATAATTGTGACATCCCTAATTGTATTTTATTATAAGAAAAACTCAGCCCCGATGATCTATTAACTTAAGACGAAACGTTGGCCGAGGAAATTTTTTTTATTAAACATTTCCAAATTGATGACCAAATTTTCCCAAGAAATTACATCACCCACTGGAAATATTAAATTTTATAGGGAATAAAATTTAAAAGTCAATAGAGATTGAACATAAAACTTATCTTTCTACTGTGCAAGCCATCCAGTAATAGTTCTTGCAATTCGGGTTAGCATATCGTCTACACTTCTCATTAGTACTGAATATGTTGTGCCCACTAATATTGTTTACAGTAACCTAACGTCACTATGAATTTGGTATTTTACAACTACGACAATATCTGCAATGAAGGCAAAGTTAGGGTTGGATATTAATATTATTCATGATGTAATAAAACTCTGGTTGGAAATAAATTCTTCTGCTGTTACTGTTAAAACAATTTATTGTTTACGCATGAATGATAAGAAATATAATCAATGATTTATATTATTCTGAATGATAATGATACTTGTTATCAAAAAATGAATATATTGACTCTTTAATAGACAAACAGTCTATATATTGACTGTATGGTTGACACCCATTGTTGATGTTGACTCTATGAGAGTTAAAACCACTGCACCAATCAATGTAAGTACATTGGTGAGGATAGGCACAGTCACTAGCAACGCTATTTATGACCTCTGAAACACATTCATTCCAATAAATACATTCATTCCAATGAATATATTCATTTTATATGATCGGGAAAATATTCGATATTCTCCTCCTCTTTCATATTAAACTAACCTAGATCTAAAACTAAATTTTGTAATAAAAGTCTATTCTCTTTAGTAATGCCAAAACCCTATTTTATGGGAAGAACCTTCTTGTAACACTGTGCAAATTATGTGGCAGGCCTACTTGTTCTCTATATTGATGCCGTGCCTGTTATCCTTTAAATGTGTGTGACATGGCCACTTCCTTGTCTAGAGGATATGCGGTAACATGTTCGATATTTTGAAGCTCCATCATACCTTGCTAGTCAAGTTATTGTGTTGAATGTGTTACAGTGGGACATGTACTATCACAGTTTCTGCAGAATCTAATGATCTTAGATGTTGACGCGTAATAAATACCAATAATTATGTTTTCAAACCACCCACGGTGGGTGAGATAATAATAACAATAATAATAATAACATAATGAATGAATCTTTAGCATGAATGAATTATTTGCGAAAATATATTTATAAGCGTGAATGTGTTTTATTGGTCTGAATGTATTTATTGGCGAGAAAGTATTTATTAGCGTGAATGTTTTTTTTTAGTAGTCTGAAAGTATTATTGGCGAGAATATTAGCATGAATGCTTAGAGCAGGTTTTCTTTTGTCAGGGGTTGAAATAAAATTTATAATATAATTTCAACCCCATAGCTTTAAGTTAATCCTAGTTTTGATAATTTTAGGATGTGCAGAAACATTGTTTAAAGTACTGCTCATCCAAGTTATATTTTTAAATAGCCTCCTCCGCGATATTGTTGTATTATAATTAATTATTAATTAAAGATATCTATTTAATTATTTTTGTAAATAATATTCTTAATAAACACCTTTATAGATATATATATATATATAATATATATTGAGTTTTATGAATAAATAGTAAGCTTAGGTTACATTAGAGTCTACCCCAGTTATTAAGAAAATAAGGGATGGCGGAAACAGGCTCCGGGCGCCAATGACCATAGACGTTGACGCGCCTTAAATTAAAAAAAAAAAAAAAAACATAAACCCACCCTCCCCCGCGTCGACTAGATCGATGATATAAGGGGGACGTGTGGGTAGATTCTCGAATACCTATGGCTCCACGCTGCCTTGCTGAGCAAGTGTTGTATGTAGAAGCGACACAGGTTAGCATGTGTCATCCCAGTTCGAGTGGCCATAGAATGAGAAAGCATAATGACTAGAGGCGCTAATGACCATGGCAGTCAATGCGCCGGAAAAAAAATAATAATAACAACAGCTAACAGAAAATAGATGCAGGCTCTCTTGCCCTAGCCTAAAGATTGAGCATCATCCTGTCGGGCTTAGCGCTGGCCCTGAGAGATTACCTAAAGCGCGAGAAATAGGGATAGTCAATCGAGAACTAGTGCAGCAATAAGGATTGAATAAAGACGTTGAGCCCTGCTACATGTATGAACCAGACGCAGCCATACAGCATGACCGTTATCAGATATATTTGGATAGGAGTTGTCTTCACGGATCACACAGTTATCAGAACTAGTCCAGCCCATAGTGTAGGTTTGATAAGTGATGGGGCTATATCTTTATAATTGATACTGCAGTACCGGATGCCGCCAATCTTGCCAGAACGTAGTATGTCAGAAACTAGTGAAATATCAGCCACTTGCTGCCGAGATATAGGTGTGGCGGCCGTCGAAATCGTATCATTGGTGCTCACTACTGTCAGGTCTGTGCCGAAATCGCTGATTGTTATCCTGCATTCATGCAGCATGTTAGACGATAAAGTCATCTAATACAGTAATTCCGCGAGTTCTGGGAACCATATACGCTAGGCATGGCTTTTTATTTACCCAAACATATATATATATATTTTTAATTCTTAACCTATTGTAGACTGATACCTCCCTTGTCTTTGGATGCGAGGTATTAAAAAATATATATATATATACAGCTTATAGGTGTAATAAATTCTCTGTTTGTCTATGACCAAGAATTTGTCTTTATTGAATATGTAGATGGGTCCGCAATGCTGGATAACATCTGGTAATTTATCCGCGTAGCATGCATATTCATTTTATTTCTGACCGGTTTCGGATTTCCATGCATCGCCAGAGCAAATTCCAAGTTCTTGTAGGGTGTTCACTTCAACGTAATGTTTCTGTTACATTCACACTTGTTGGGTAACAGAAAGTGTGAGGTTACAGAAACATTACGATGAAGTGAACTCTCTACACGTACTTGGTAAATTTGCTCTGACGATGGATGAAAATCCGAAACCGGTCAGGAACAAAATGAATATGTACGCTGCGAGTGTTAAAATACCAGAAGTTTGTCTTTAGTTTAAGTTATGTAATGTAATTATTTATAATGAAAAATTTTTACTTATAATTAAAGAATATTTACTTTTATTTTTATAATAATATATATTACGTATATTGTAAAAATATAAAAATTAATAAAGACTACTATTATTATTATATTATAAAATAAATAAATAATAGTAATAATGTATAAAAAAAAAAAATTCGTTTCAAAGTTTAAGCAATACTATCGTTTGTGTTTTAAACTTATGTGACTTTGAGCTTACTTTCTATAATACAAACATATATATATATATATATATATATATATATCTAATCTAACTCTAGAAATAAGAGAAGTTGGCGATAGTTTGGGATACAGTGACTTGTACACAGTTTGAATATTGTTGCAGTGTGTTATCCACAATATTCTACTGACCTTGTTTTATATAAATAGCAAACACAACTAAAGAAAAGTTCTTCTAGTTTTTGGTTGTTTGATGGATATTTCTCAACTATACGGTTTGTTTCTTCTTTCTTACTTACATTCTGTACCAATAAAAACAGACTTCCATGTTATCACCAACAAAAACCAGCAATAAAAAACTATTACACTTTTAAAACCAGTGTTTTATCTTAAACAATGTTTGGAACAAGGCCTATATGTTAAACTATACGTAAAACACACACAACTACATACATACAAACATGGCTAGGAAGAATGAAAAGTAACTAACCGTAAACAGTAGGCGTTATTCTTTACTTCCTTTCTTGCCATAAAACATTGTTAATGTTGCCTCATTGATCTGGTGAGAAAGGAATAACATTGCGAAGTAAAGGTTGCTTTTTCTATATCCTTTCTTAGTATAAAAAAAAATGGCGTGGTACAATACTCGACATTCTCTTACTCCGTACAAAATGACAATATTTCTTTAAATTTCAAATTATGCTCATTTTTTCTAACATAAATATGGTGGGGATCTGGGTGGGGTGGACAACTACCAACCTTCTAACCAAAAAGATAGGGTAATGAAGAGCGCCTAGTAACATAGAATCAACTCTATATATTTGAAATTTAATGCCCCAGATTCCATAAACTTTTTAAAAATTAACTTTGCGATGAGGGAGGAGGGAAATTTAGCAAATGAAAGTGATAAATCTGTGCTTTAAGTATTCCAAGTTTTGAGAAAATGCGTAAAACCTCCTACACCCGAGGCGAAGGATGAAGTAGGGCGAAGAAAACTGGAAGAAAAAGATTTCCAAATAACAAACAAAAAAAAAAAAAAGAATAAGGAATATAACTAACTCACCTTGTGGCAAACGATGGCACAGGAGCGGTGATGAATGAACGCTTGAATTGAACAAGCTGAAATAGACAAGAAGAAAAGGCTGGTTGTATGTGTAAACTAGAGAGTAATGAGTCTAAAATGTAGGAGAGAGTAAAGAGAATAAAGTGTGTAATGGGAAGAGATGGATGGGAAATGCGGATACGGAGAGATTCTCAAGAGCTAAAGATATTGGGGCGCGTTTACAAGCAAGTTTCCCAGAATAGTCAAAATGGTAACTTCCTCTAAATACCGCAGTGAGGCAAAAATTCACTGCATAACACCAAAATACTCAAAAGGTAACACTTAAGATCAATCCATTTAACAGTGGAGAAGTGTGGTAAAATTTTTTTTTGCAGTTTACTGGACAGAATCTAGAAGGCAAGTGAAGGAAATTCTTAAAGGGATAGAGGATATCTAAAAGACGTGGGAAATTAAGGAAGGCCCAAAAAAAAAAAAAAGGGCGTGACATGAAAGACGTTGACAATCCCATATCACCTAAAAGAGAAAGAGTGGCAAAGTGCGGGGAAATGAGAGAACCAGGGTAGCGATGTTTGAAATAGAAAAAAATTTTTAAGAATTAGCAAGGGTTTTAAACAAACTACGTCAACAGAGTTGTAGATTGATTGATTGTTGTGGGGGATTATTGCTCTGCGACCTGAAATATTTATTGTGCCCCCCCCCCCAGAGCTTTCTCCAATGCACAGCTAGCCTCCAAGCAGTGTTCTCTAGCTACTGACAATACTGCCCATCGCCGGACAATACTGCCCATTCGATCCATGTTTCTAGATTAATATTATGTATGTGGTACTTATTATATGTTATACGTAGTGGTACTTTAATGGAAATCATAACCTTACTGTTTCTCCAGAATCCCCTAAAAATCAATTTTCACGGGGCAAGTAACTTCATATCAAATGAGGTGGTAATATCAAGGAATATCAAGGTGGAATATCAAGTTTCAACTTCCTGAGATTTTTCGTAGTGTATAATATTTCTTTCGAACTCAGTGGACCTCAAACCATGTATTTCCGGTTAAAACTCAATTTTAATTACAACTAGGAGTAAGAGAAAGTAAAACTCGGTTTGAGTCAGTCTAATTGCAAATCTTACAATCTCCTAAGTAACAAATTTTCTTGAAACTTCGAACTGTTACTGAATATATTTAGTTGTCTTTAATATTACCCGGCCAGCATTAACTCTACACTATTATGGTCGCATGACGCTCCAACTTTCTCATAATCTTTTCTAAATAATCCAATGAGAGTTTAGTTGCTGTCATTTTTGTCTCGTTTATCGATGTATATTCCTAGATAGCAAACTAGATTCATAGAAGAAAGTTTTATTCAGTTGAGGCTGATGGGAAGACAAAAAAGAACGCCGCAGAGTAACATGTAATTTGTTGGCATTTCTGTGGGTTGAATTCGATACGCTATTTTTCTTAGCCTAAGGGTCTAATAAACTTGACTATGTCTGCAGGCTGGTAGTGTAGTGGAAGTAGTAATTGGGAAAAATAAATTTGGAAAAATAGTTTAGTGAATTTTGATAATATTTTAAATGAAATAATTTTGGAAATGTTTCAGATTAATATTATGTATGTGGTACTTATTATATGTTATACGTAGTGGTACTTTAATGGAAATCATAACCTTACTGTTTCTCCAGAATCCCCTAAAAATCAATTTTCACGGGGCAAGTAACTTCATATCAAATGAGGTGGTAATATCAAGGAATATCAAGGTGGAATATCAAGTTTCAACTTCCTGAGATTTTTCGTAGTGTATAATATTTCTTTCGAACTCAGTGGACCTCAAACCATGTATTTCCGGTTAAAACTCAATTTTAATTACAACTAGGAGTAAGAGAAAGTAAAACTCGGTTTGAGTCACTCTAATTGCAAATCTTAACAATCTCCTAAGTAACAAATTTTCTTGAAACTTCGAACTGTTACTGAATATATTTAGTAGTCTTTAATATTACCCGGCCAGCATTAACTCTACACTATTATGGTCACATGACGCTCCAACTTTCTCATAATCTTTTCTAAATAATCCAATGAGAGTTTAGTTGCTGTCATTTTTGTCTCGTTTGTCGATGTATATTCCTAGATAGCAAACTAGATTCATAGAAGAAAGTTTTATTCAGTTGAGGCTGATGGGAAGACAAAAAAGAACGCCGCAGAGTAACATGTAATTTGTTGGCATTTCTGTGGGTTGAATTCGATACGCTATATTTCTTAGCCTAAGGGACTAATAAACTTGAGTGTGTCTGCAGGTTGGTAGTGTAGTGGAAGTAGTAATTGGGAAAAATAAATTTGGAAAAATAGTTTAGTGAATTTTGATAATATTTTAAATGAAATAATTTTGGAAAATAATTAGTGAATTTATCCTCAAATGTGATGTATTTTGTTGCTGTTAAAAGAGTCAGGTATTATTAAATTAAGGTCAGTTTTAATTGAAGTGATAAAAGGGACAAGAATCCCTTAGTGTAAGACAATGCCACTTGGCCAACTGTTTTGTAGCAGAAAAGTCCCACGCTAGAGCAGAGCCATTCTTTCGAGAAACAAATTCTGCACTAAACCAGACGGGTCTGAATTAGACATTCAACCAGAACAGTTGTCTCAGGAATCGCTTTCTTAAATTCAGTGCTAGTTATAATAGTTTAGCATTTAATGTAGCCAATATGTGATTTAATAAGCATATTGTTGTGATATTATAAAGTATTTAAATTCATTTAGAGAATAATATATTTATTTTAAAAACAGTCGTGATCTCTTGCTTATTTTCTTATTACTTCTCTTCTCGTTAAACATACACACAAGCCATTTACAAAACCGCTTGTGCTACAATACTTACAAACATCGCACCCGCTCAATACACCAACTACATTTCACTAGAAACTGTTATGTGGTCAGTCATTCTGTGTCGCGCAGCCCAGTAAAAAAAGGAACTTAGACTGCGCTGGTGATGGATATTGTTCCTTTAGTTGGATATCCAGGGGGCACGTTAGAACAAAATCTCGGACGCGTACAACTTCATTCCCCCTTCACCAAGCAGAGACATGAGTGAAAATGCAAAACAGCATGGCAGTGAAAACTTGATACGATCGCAATAATTCCTCTCACACGAGTAAGAGAAAGTAATAGAAAATACTTGCTCTTTTAAAACTATAAAAGAAAGAATTACAGCCAACATTTTTTGCCACACTAGCTATGCAACCAATAAATTTGTATTTAAAGAAATCCTATCTTAATACTCCTATATTTGTATTAGAACAGATAGTAATAGATAAAAATTTCTTCTTTTAACCGTTGTCACTGTACCTGGGTACAAAAATACATTCTATACAAATAGATTCTTTAAAATTTTTTTATTAAGATATATAAATTATAAAGTGGGTTTTATTTTCTTTCTTACATACAATCTATTGCAAGAAATAGTTGCGGCTGCTACAAAAACTCGCTTATCTTACCTGCTGCAATAAATCTTTTTTATGTGGAACTACTAAAGGATAATTACTTAGACGCCTATTAATTTGCTTTCAGCTCCTTATGAATGAAACTTCTAAATTAATGGGCTGAAGTGCCCAAGGCATACTTTATTGTTCTACATTGTTATATAAAGTCTTTTTCAAGGGATTTATTTTTTTTTTTTAATGAAATTTCCTTGTGTGTTACATGGCATTGTTTCCAAGTGTGTAGGTGTTTTTGAGTGTGTATTTTTTTAAAATTTAATTTCGTAACTTTAAGATCAACAATCAAAAGAATTGGATGTGCAATATATTGTATGTAATCTACAATTAATATTAAAGAAAATTATTTCACTTTTCATCAATTATCTATAAATTAACATGTGGCTATTGTCGTAATGAATGTGTCGTGTGAATTACCCTTCCGTCCTCAGTGATGGGACATTGTTAATCCATCAAACTTACCGGCGGCCGGTAAGTCAGGTTAGGTTAGTCATGAGGCTAGCGCAGCTTTAGCCTACGTCAAGAATTGGAAAGCACCCAAGTGTGTCCCACTACGTTCTTAAGATTTGCAGTTATTTAAATATGGATTGTTTAGTAGTTCCGTAGAATTCTATACCATAGAACGAAATTTTGGCTGGGCTGGCGATGTATAGTTTCATTTCTTGTTCGCTCATTGTTACAATTCCGCGATCATCATCATACAAAACATTAGAAAATTATAGGATTTTGTTTATTCGACCCTCTAGTTTGGAAACAACCAACCGACGTTTAGCATATTTGGCAATTAGCTTCTTCAGGTTAGTTTACTTTTCTAAATTACACACAAAGTGGTTGGCAGTGATTAACGGTCTTAAACAAAAGGCTCAGAATGTTCTAGTGTATTGCATGAAATACCTTAACGAAAGCAGAACAAGGATGTTAGAGAGTAAAAAATTGAATTTTTTAATTATAGAACTTTCTCTTTAATAAAACAGCCTGAAAAAAAAGCTACAGCTAATTAGTAGTCTTGGGTGGCGATTTTAATCGGGAGTGACTTGCTACTATGAAGCGAATTCTAGCATCGTGTTTCTTGAATTAGAATCTAGTCCTGCTACTAACTTACCATATTTAGTCACAATATGTCAACATGAGTTTCAATCCCCTACGGGAGGAATCAAATACACATCGCTTCACCAATGATATGTCAGTTAAATTGTATTTACCCATTACCCATCAATATAAATAAAGGTGGTCCATCTAATGCCTGCACTACCATCACAGCTACACCGTTGAAATTAATTAAATGATATTTAGCAAGAATGCTACCCAATTTAAAATAGAATATATTTTATTTATCAATAAAAAAAAATGAAAAATATTCTTAATATAATAACTAGGTTTCTTTGATTCAGACGTAATTATATTACTTTACTCTAATTGACCCAATTCTGATATGAAATCAACAAATTTGTATATTTATATATACATCTTTTATTTGAAAGATTCTCCATAAGGAAAATTCATTTATAAGGGCTATTGGGTGAGGGGTGAATTTTTTTGTTTTAATGTCAATTTTAGATTTTAACACAATTCTATTATATAATTAATATTAATTCAAATTAAATAGTTGGGATATTATCCGTCGTAGTATGCAAACTTTTGATGTTTTTGACCAGTTTCGGATTTTCACTATCGTCAGAGTAAGGCTATCAAATTCGTGTAGTGTGTTGACTTCAACTTAATGTTTCTGTCTAGGCTGTATTTTAAAGCTATACAATCAACAAATGTGGTGTGTAACAAGGACAAAAGGTTGAAGTCAGCCCTCTACATGAACATGATAGCCTTATTTTTGACGATGGTTGAAAATCCGAAACCAGGTCAGGAATATCAAAAAGTGTCCATACTATGGCGGATAAAATTCTCGTGGGTAATTATCCCGCATTGCAGATCCATCCTCATTTTTTTTTTTTAGGAATTAAATATGTTTCCAAAATTCCGTGTTTGAAAAAAATAGGTTGACCGGAAATTCTTTCAATTTTCTGCAATTTTTCTACATAAAAATACCGACGAATTTCATTAAATTTGGTATATTAACTATGAATATATTGACATACCACTTTTCTTTCTTTTTTTTCGATAAATTTCATATTAAAAAATTCTAACGGTAGAGGAAGTCTTAAAAAGATCCTTTTATTGATTTTAGATTTTTCCGTTGAGTCCTCACGCGTTGGTCTTATTATTATATTAAACCGGGTGCCTAGTGCCATGGGGTCTAAGCCTATATAGCTTTTATCTCCCTGATGCCCCCCATATCGTCCCCTTAAATAGTCTCCCCCGATAGCCTACCGGTCAGTCTACGATATCCCAAGATATCCTTTAACTCCAACTCGCCCAGGCAATCCTGCGAGAGTGGTACCCTCCCAAATACGCGAAACCTAGCACCAGCGAAACGGGGACACTAACATAAATAGTGATACACCGTTTCCCTGACTCCGTCATCGCAATTCTGACAAAAATGGGACTAGACGTCCTCCCTATGTTAAACAAGTGACTAGACATCCAAGTGTGTCCCCCAGTCACTACCCCCACCAAGGCCTTCAGACCTGTCCTACTAAGGAACAGGAGATAATCCGAAACTACCAGCTTAAATCCTTTTATCAGAAGATTTTTCTTGTTGGCCGTTAGTTGTAATATGAAAACAATAATTAGTTAGCTTCTCGACCAATTGATGGTTAAAAAAACAAAAAGTAAATTTTGTAATTGTTTTTTATTATGACAGTTCGACGTTTCGACAAACTTTTTTTGTCGTCTTCAGGAACAATACAAAACAAAATTAAAGAAAAAACAAAATTATAACATGAAACACAAACAAAAAACCAAATACGTAGGTGAGATTCCAATATTTGACTTAGCATTACTTGTAATCTCCCTATGTATTGGTTTTTTTTTTTTTTTTTTTATTTTTTTTTTTTTTTTTTTTTTTTTTTTTTTTTTTTTTTTTTTTTTTTTTTTTTAACATCAATTGGCGAGAAGCCATAATATTGTTTCATTTAAATCGTTTTAAATCTTTTACTTGGAGGCACCCCTGCGTGTTCCCCCAGCAGTTTCCAAGACTCTCGTCTCCAAGTCTAATCTGTTTATCACGAAACCTCTTAGTGACGGCAAGGGCTGGTTCAGGTTCACAAAATGGTAATGATGATCCCTCCCTAGCCAACTGATCCGCCCTCTCATTGCCCTCTATTCCCGCAAACGCGTTGGTCTAGTGGCTAGTGCACTCGCCTTTCGTGCGAAAGAATTCAGGGTTCGATTCCCGTGAGGGTAAAATCGGTGTTGACCCAGGATGTGATGAAAAGTGGGAAGTTACAGTTTGAGTTAGTAGCGCGCTAGGCAGCAAAGGCCGGAAATAAACGGCGTGGGAACGGCTCCCTTATTCCAATTGCTGTCTGGCAAGCCTTGGTACTTCATGGGCTGTTGCGCCATATGATTTCCTTTTCTTTTTTTTTGATATAAAATAGAAGTTAACACTGAGTAAAAAAATGGTAAGTTTAATGAAAATTGCCAATTATAAAACTATGTAAACTTCAGTAAGTGGAAGTCGTGTAAGTATTTCATACCAGATCTTAATATTAGGGGGCCGCTGAATAAAATTTTGAAGAAAATTGGCTAGTTGGCTAGTTTTATACTATTCTCAACTACAAGAGGAGGAAATCGTGTTTAACACAGTTTTCACACAGTGTGTTTTACGTCACGAAACCACACCTACTGCATATTTTGGTCAAGAAAATTCTAAAATACATTCTACCATGAAATATAAGAAATAATATGAAACGGTCTTGGATATGTTTCACACAGTAAAGACCATTATAGAGTTGGAATAAATTTTTGATTAAATACTGAAATAAATTATGTACATGTGAAACGTCCTGTAAATAAAAGAGGTCAAACGAAAAGAGTGGTGACTATAGAATTGGTGAAAAGGGAAAACAGAACTATTCTGTTCACTATTTACACCCCAGCACAACAACTTGATGATAGACACGGTCTGGTTGTCAATATCCGGAAAGGAAGTCCGCTTTTACTAATTGGTCGTACAGCAGAGGTGGGTAGTAGAATTGGCTGTTAGCCAGACACTATCTTTATAAATACTTCCTCAATTATAGAAAAATGAGGGGAGTTAGGAAAGTTAAGGTAAGGTGAGTGGAGAACTTTCAAAAGCAGATCTGCTACCCCCTCTCTCGCTAATCATTAAAAAAAAAAAGAAAAAAAAAAAAAGGATCGAGCCGTAAAAAAATATCTAACCTCTTAAAATAGCGACCCAACTATTTTAAGCTAAAATATATTTACCATCCTTTTTTTTTTTTTTTTGGAATACACATAATAATTTTTATATTTTTTACTTCCCTTTTCAATGCATTAACAAGAGATGAAGTTAAATATTCTATTTGAAAGTTTTAATGAAGTTCCAAGTTATTAAATTATTAAGCAAGTGATTTTAAACTAAGTTGTACATAATAAACTACTTTAGAAAAGAGGAATCAATGTTGTATACCTTTATATAAACTGGGTTATTTTATTATTTTGTCACCATCAAATTACATCGTTCTCAAATTCTCTTCATCCACTTTTCGAAAGCAACATAAAATGTCATTTACCCGGTATGGTACAATACACATAGAGCCGTAAAACACTTATATTCGCCGATTAGCCCTAGCTTTAAGAACACCTCCAAGCCCTGATAATAATGAACTTCCAAAAGCATGAAAATTCCTAATGTAAACCTAATGGCAGGGCAAAATTACCCTTGATTAACAGATTGATTGAATAAAAAAAACCCAAAGATATCTATTAGATATTAGATTGTTATAGGGGATTATTGCAGTGTGATCTGAAAGATCTATTATGTCCCTCGGAGCCTTCTCAGTACGCTGCCGGCCTCCAAGCTATGTTCTCTAGGTATAGACAACAGACAGCGAGCTGTAGACGCTCCTAAGTAGAGAAAATCTAAGGGCAGCATGCAGGATTCTAACCTGGGACCTCCGGGTTGCTAGTCCAGCGCGCTACCACTGAGCTAATCCCCTCCTTCTTCCTTGGCCTATGCCAATTAAATAGGAATGAAGACCCTTGTTTGTGTGTACTTTATTTGTCTTTGTCTGTAATGGGTTGAGTGTATGTACTCGTAGTTTATGTGTATACACTTCTGACGAAGTGCATGGAGTAATGAGCTGTGGAAATCCATGGGTTCGTACTCTACAAGTAACTGCATGCAACAGATACCCCTTGCGAGAGATCTATAAAAAGCGATGACTTTCCTATTGCAAAATAATACATTGAAGAAAGAAAAGAAAATTAAAAATTTTTGCAGTTAATTAACTTTATTTCTATATATATATATGAACTTTATTTTCTTGATAACTATATTGTAACCTGCTGGAAATTTCATGTTGCTCATTCAAGCCACATTGCAAGCGTTACGCTTAAGTTCAACAATATTCTTAGTACCTCATCTTTACAAAGCGAAAGAATGAGGTTCAATAATCATTCTCCCACTTAGCTCTGTGTTTAGCTCTTAAGAAGACGTTACCTGATTGCTTCCAAAAATCTCGTATCCATTTAGTGTGTGAATCGATTTAACAGTTCTCCAGACTTGTTGTCCATATTCATATTGCTATTATACATTGTAAAGGTGAATTCTGTTTTTCTTGAACTCATTTAACAAGAAGGTATCATGTATCTACTTTTCGTGATATGACGAATATACGCAGTCTTAGCGTTTGAGCGTAAATGTTACGTGAGTACCTTTCTATTCATTAATTTTAGCCTTCTAAACTTTGGTGTTTTGTTCCTGTATAAGATTTTTTTTTTAAATTTATAGCACGTCAACAACTATGAGTCACATACATTAGTAGTCAGCAGTAGGTCAGTTGATGTAGGAAAGGATATAGTGCCCGTTCAAGAGTGGCTTTCTAAGCGGTTCACTTGCCTTTATGGGGAACATTGCAGAATATATATCGATAATTCGAACAGTAAAGAATCTGCCTGGATATAATAACTTTTCAATGTACCACTGGCAGAATTTTGTTGAGTTTTAAGAAGGTACTATTATATCCTACTTTGTCATAAAACTGACTTACATTGAGCAAGGCAACTGAGATGTAGTAACCACTTTCCAGATAAGTGGATATTTCGTCAACCAGTTAGTAGTGTAGTATAGTATAGTATATTTTGCTTTTGGGGAAATCCCCATACAAAAGAGTCAGGCTACATTTCAGCATATTTACATAAGATCTTAACTACAAATAAAGACACAGTGAAGATAGAATAGCATCAATTCTATGACAACAAAAACTATAACCCAAAAATTTACAATAAACCAAAGTTACAACTTAGAAGAAGTAAAGGAAAAATAAACGAAAAATTACTGATTTCTGACAATATTAGTAGATAAGAAAATAAAGAGAAGCATTATAAAAGGTGCAATATGATTATATAAAAGGGGTATCAAAATGAAAATAAAAAATAAAAAGCAACTTGCATTAGAAGGCGTAAGGAGAAATCAGCGTACTTCGCAAGTTATAAGTTAATAATATTAACAATTATACGTTAATAACAATACTGAAAGAATATATTCTAATTTAAGTATCAAGTTCAATAATAACAGAGTGACTTAATGATAGAGATAGTAATGAAGTTTCTATTGATTATATATTTATTCAGTTGTAATAAAAGATCTAACATTAAGGCAATGTAGCAGTAGAGATTCCTTATTTGGGACCAGTTAGTAATGTAATGACATGGCAAAGTCATAGCAATGTCAAACCTTCACAACAGATAACAAAGAAAGAATAATTTACAACTAGTGGCCTAGCCAGCTGCCTGACTTCAAGACAAGGCCGCGGCCAAGCAAACAAACCAAGGGTAAATACCCTTACATCAAAGCAAGCACCGCTAAGGCTGGCCACTGACCTAAATCGGTAACCAGCTGCTGTCATTACGCTTACATCAAAGAAGCACCGCTAAGGCTGGCCACTGACCTAAATCGGTAGCCAGCTGCTGTCATCAAAGCAAGCACCGCTAAGGCTGGCCACTGACCTAAATCGGTGGTCACCAAACTAACCAAGGTCGCACAAGGTCGCACACTAGGACAGATGTCTTGGTGTGAGTGTGGCCAACACTAATATATAAACTTCGCCCGATTGGAAGAGCGGATGATTATACGATGATACTTCACTAGGTCTTCATATACGAGCAGCAGTTTACGCGTCCCTATACAGTTTTTATTTATACTCATTACTTTAGTGGTGCATCTTAATTCATTTATCTTAATCATTTTGAATTATTAGTTATTTATCTTCTATTTATTTCTAAGTATTTCTTGTTAATAGTTACCATTTTTTTACGTTTAAATTATTGTTCAAATACAGTCTATTTTTATAAAATCCGTGTTAATAATTCGAGCACTAACTTCCAAAAATATCTAAACTAACTTCCGCCCTCTTCAAGACATCGACATCTACTACATACCTCAGGAATCACATTAAACGATTCCTCTACATCTTGTAGTGTATCACGGTGGGATCAGATCATCCAATAAACGATTCCACTATAGTAATATTGTTGAATTGTGAAGTGTGATTATTCTAAAGCCAAACTGATGTGAGGAAAGAATAAATATTCTACGAGAATACTCTCGTATGTCGGTTAGTAGTAATTATTTTGAAAATTTTGCAAAGTATTGCGAAGGAAGGAAGTGTTTAGGAAGGTGGGTTCGCTGACTAGATTTATTTGGTTTTGGTACTATTATGTAATATGAAAAAAAACAGTAAGATTCAATCAAAATAATTTGTTTTTTTTGTTATTATTCATTCTCATCATAGATTCATACAAGATGAACAAATCGATAATATTGAAATGATATTAATGTGACAGAACAAAGTTAATTTATGTAATACATGACATAAAAGTATTGAACGAAATTTTACCCTAAACTTGTCCTACACCTCCATCATTAAGCTATTACGTGTTTTTTTTTCTCTTGACGTAAAAAATTCTTCTTGGAATTTTGTTAGTTTAACTTTCTTTTTTTTTTCTTTCTCTTTCTTCTAATTGTAAGTGAATACTCTTTTTTCTGGAACTTTATGTTCTGAAAGGACGGTAGGTAATAAAGTAAGATGTGAAGAAGAAAGAAAAGTGAGGAAAACACACTGTAAGAACAGTAATAACATGTATATATATATATAAAATAGAGAGAGAGGGGGAGAGAGAAATACGAGGAAGCTGCGAAGTAAGAGATCCTCTAACCATCATTCTTCAACCCTTAATTATTACCTACTAAAACTCCCCCCCCTCCGTCCATTCTAAACTTAATTCCACCATCCTAATTGGGTTTCCCTTTCGCCCAAAATTCCCAGGAGACCCTACTATTAATAACAATTAAGTCATACTGTTTTTTTTTTTTTTTTTGCTTTACCACTTCTATTAGGGTTGCGTTTAATATTTCTATATTCTAAGCTGCACAACGTTTTGGCAGTTTTTTTTAAAAAAAAAAAGTCAAAACATTAAACTTATTTTTAATTATAATAATTATTTGGGTAAAACACCAAAATTTATATACAACTTCTATCTAATCATATTTGATATTAATTAAAAATAATAAAAAAAAAACAATAAAAAAACTGGGTTTGCGATACACTCACACAATTTTCTCTTACTCCAGTTTTCTTCAAAAGTGTGATTTGACAAATTTTATATCAAATTGTTGCAATTGTTCGGCCGTTAGAAGTGATTAGGTGTAGTATCTGATTGTTGGTTTATCAACCATGAATTTTTCCAGAAAATACATCAAATAATTTTAAAGTGTTTTTTTTTTATTTAAAACCCGACTTTAAGGGCAAACATTGTTTGCCATCTTCCAGGGGCTCTCTTAATGTAAGAGAAGTTTGGAAAACTTGTTAAAATTTGTTAATAAATGGCCACTGTTTTCCAATCCGAGGTGGTGGACATTATTGAATGCTGCCTCCTTCTGGGGGAGTGGCAGGGAGAGATTAAAGAGGTGCGGATATTCTCTGATAGTCAGGCCTCACTGAGGGCTTTGAGCAAGCCATGGTGGAGCTTGAAACTAGTGGCAGAATGTAGGAGAAGGCTTAACGCTTTGACTCGGAGGGGTAACGTGAGTCTCTATTGGATACCCGGACATGCGGGAATAGAGGGCAATGAGAGGGCGGATCAGTTGGCTAGGGAGGGATCATCATTACCATTTTGTGGTCCTGAAACTAGCCCTTGCCGTCACTAAGAGGTTTCGTGATAAACAGATTAGACTTTGGGAGTCAAGAGTCTTGGAGAAATGCTGGGGGGACACGCAGGGTTGCCTCCAAGCTAAAACATTTATAAAAGGAATCAAGCAGGGAGTTTCGGATCACCTCCTGTCCCTTAGTAGGACAGGTCTTGGTGGGGGTAGTGACTGGACACACTTGGGTGTCTAGTCACTTGTTTAACATTGGGAGAACGTCCAGTCCCATTTGTCAGAATTGCGATGACGGAGTCAGGGAAAGGTGTATCACTACACGTCATGTCAGTGTCCCCGTTTCGCTGTGCTAGGTTTCGCTTATTTGGTAGGGTACCACTCTCGCAGGATTGCCTGGGCGAGTTGGAGTTAAAGGATATCTTGGGATGTTGTAGACTGATCGGTAGGCTACCGGGGGAGACTATTTAAGGGGATGATATGGGTGGCACTGGGGGGGGATAAAAGCCATACAGGCTTAGGTGCCAAGCCACCAGGCACCCGGTTTAATAATAATAATAACTATTGACCCAACCGAAGATGTTATAACATCTTCTTTAAGAGAGCCCCTGAAGATGGCAAATCGAAACGTCGGGTTTTAAATGAAAAAACACTTAAAAATTATTTGCTGTTTTTTTTTTCTGGAAAAAATCCCTGATCGAAAAAGCCAACAATCCGATAAACCTGACAAATTTTATAGTTTATAGTATATCAAATTTAATGAAATTCATTAGTGTTTTTATTTAGAAAATTTTAAAAATTGCAAAAAACTGTTAAATAAAAATGCACTTTCGTTCATCCAATTTTTTTTCAATCTCAGAATTTCAATAACACATTTAATTTTAATTAATATTATTTAGATGATAGAATTGTATAATAAACTGAAATAGCACTTTAGAGGAATCACTCCCCTCGTACACAAATACCCCCTTTAAATGAATTTCCCCAGAGAAATGTTACAAATAAAAGTTGTAGATCTTTGTATTTTTAGTTTCAAGTAAAATCGTCGGAGCCATTTTTGAGAAAAACGTGAAAAAGTAAAAAAAAATAATTTAGTAAAGTTGTAAAGTAAACGCACTTCCTGTCATCCGATTTTTTTTTTCCAACTCGGAATTTCAACAAGTTTCGACAATATTATTTAGCTGACAGAATTCTATAAATAAATAAACTGAAATGGCATTTTAGAGGAAGCTGTAACACCACCCCTCCCCAAAAGTACCCTTAAATGAATTTTCCCGAAGAAATGTTACAAATAAAAATTGTAGCTTTTTGTATGTGTAGTTGATATAACAAGTTTCCAAAAAAAAATCGTTGGAGCCATTTTTGAGAAAACTGCAAAAAAAAAAAAAAAATAAATGAACCATTTAATAAAGCGGTACTTCCGGTTGGAGAATTTTGACAGATAACCTACTGTCGGATCCCACGCTGATACTTGAACGGAATATCAAGTTTGAACTTTCTACGATTTTTTTTTATTTTTGATCTATGCAGTTCACAAACACGGACCATTTTGTAAAAACCACTTTTTTGGACTTAGGGGACCATAAAATGGATATTTCCGGTAAAACTCGTTATCGAAAATTTGACACGATTAAAATACTTCCTCTTACTAGGAGTAGACGAAAGTAAAAGAATTCTGATGCACTTAATTGTGACTATCTATTACTGCGAATATCATTAATGAAACATTTTCTTTTAATTAAGAATTTTTCATAAACATATGATTTCCCTAACAATATAAATGGGCGGAGGAGCCGTACATTATACACATTAGTTAAAGGGTCAGATAGTGAATGTGGTTATGTAGCAGACTGTTTGGCAGCGCTGTTATCCAGCCCAAAAAAATACTGGTCGTACAATTTAATGATTTCAAGACGTAACTTCCTCCAGAATTCACCACTTTTTCCGGATAAAAGTTTCAAATAAATATGATAAATAAATATTTTTATTTGTGCAATTAATATTCAAGTTTAAACAAAATTATGAAGCTTTTCCTTTTTATTAAGTCGTACTTTCAGTTAATTGATTCTCCTTGAATATGGAATTCTAGCTTTGCTTCTATTAGGAATGTCCTTTAATATTATTTACGTTGTAGATACATAAGTGCTGAAGTGATATTTTAGTGGAAAGCTAAGCTTTCCCTCGTAACACCAAAAAAATCAATTTTCCCTGAAAAATATTCAAATAAAAGTGATAGGCATTTGTTGTGTAGATAGTATACGATGTTCAAAGAAAATGCGTTGGAGCTGATTTTGAAAAAAATTATGACAAACAAAAAAAAACACATACAAAAGTCGCACATCCGGTTGATGGATTTTGACTGAAACCTTCATACCATTTGCTGTGATGAAACTTATAGAAATAGCGTATAGGTTGGAGAATGCTGGCAGGAAGGATAAATTTAATGTGGATCAAAGGGCATACCGGAATCGAAGGAAATGAATATGTCGATATTCTGGCAAAAGATGCTATTAAGTTGGGTGATGAAATGCCGATAGCTAGTTTGGGAGATATTAACAATGCTCTAAATAGTAAGTATTTAGAATTATGGCAGGATCAACATGGAAAAGAATATACAGGTAAATATTATTCAGACATACAGCCTCCGAATCCCTTGTAAAACTTTGGTTTGAAGAGTTGAGGATGAGGGAAAGGCAATTTTATACCACGATAATACGATGGAGGTTTAACCATAATCTCACCAAGCCGCATCATTATACAATACGCATCGTAAATACTCCCAAATGCGATTGTGGTAACGGAGAGGATGGCGATATCAATCATTTACTCTTTAGCTGTAAAATGTATAGTAAAAAAAAAGAGGAACATTTTTAACCGAACAGTCCGAGTATGTATGTAGGGCGTGGGTATGTGGCATCACCGTCGCCCACCCTTTCGGGTGCAATCAGCCTCTGGCTCTCCAGGTTAGGGAATCCCTCACCCCGACCAATCCCATCCTGATCCTTTCCCCTTGCAGGGTTGCCTGTAAGTATAACCCAGGATACTGACTGGATCAGAACCCCTGTACTTGATGCAATGGACAGGAATCAGTAGACGGAATCTGTAGATCCATCGGGCGCGCGATCAGTCACGCTAGCTCGTTAGAGTTGAAATACTGAATTACGGGTGCAAGCACCAGTTTCCAAGCCAATTGCTTGCAAACTTACAACACGTAGTGGCCGTGTTTTAAGCAACAACTACAATGACCGAGGTTATGAGTTGAGCGGGTGGAAACTCGCAATATAATATAAACCCCGGTGGCCAGCCCGTAGCTAGAAGCGCATTTGCTGGGTGCCGCGGTTCACCAGAGCCTGCTAGGGGTTGCCTTCCTTAGCTTCTGGGTTGGAAGCGTGACCACTTTGCGCGATGGTTGAGCTTATCTCAACCTGCCTTTAAAGGGGTCAAACGGGGGACTTCCGCCATGGGGAGGTATTGCACAACCATGGTGGTGACATCCCTCTCTTGTTAAACGATCCCATTGCTTGCAACGATGGACTGCTAAACCCGAAAGGGAGGTACGGTTCTAAACCTACCTCCCAGTACCAAGAGGAAAGGAGTATCACGGGAAGAATGTAGCTTTCCATTCTTTATCACGATGCTGGATCAACACCGACTTTGCCCTCACGGGAATCGAACCCTGAATTCTCGCACGAAAGGCGAGTGCGCTAGAGAGTTGAGCGGGAAGAGACTCGCAATATAAATTAAACCCCGATGCCAGCCCGTGGCTAGAAGCGCATTTGCTGGGTGTGCGCGAGTAACCAGAGCCTGCTAGGGGGTGCCTTCCCTAGCTTCTGGGAATGAAGTGTGATCACTATGTGGTATCACTTTGCGCGCTGGTTGAGCGTATCTCAACCTGCCCTTAAATGGGTCAAGCGGGGAAGTGCCTGGGTTCGGTACTTATGCCATGGCGAGGTATTGCACTAACAGTCTCTCCATGGCGGTGATATCCCTCTCTTGTAAAAAACGATCCCGTTGCTTGCAACCGGTGAACTGATAAACCCCCTCGTTTACAAGCAAGTTAGGTACGGACCTTAAAGAACTCCCGGGTACCAGAGGAAAACGGGTATACACGGATAGAATGTCCGAGTATGTACAATTTCCTTGTAGCGCCGAAAGCATATTGGCAATAAATAGAAAAGGAAGCGCTTGTTTGCATATATAAGTTCATCAAAGGGAATAAAATGAAAATATAAGTCGGATTAGGATTATCTTTCGTTTATACTGTAGTTCTGTGCTCATTTCACTTATACTAGACACCAAAACAACATAATATATATACGCAAAGGCATTAACCATAAAATTGTTTCCGATATGACATGTCTAAAAGATTAAGAATAAGAGCCGGATCGCTTAAGATACCCTTATCTCTGCAAGGATGGAGAATGAAGAAGGGGAAGTGCCTTATAAAGGAGCCTTATGGAAGTGTACGAGAGACATGTTTATTTGAAAAGATAGGGCTGTTTTTTTCCACCAACACATTGGCAGTTGGAGGCAATTAGACGCCAAAGGTTATATGATATAATAATGTCGATATGTTGGTTTTTTCCAGCCCTCAAAAACAAAATAACTGCTTAATGTAAAAAAAGACAAAACTACAAAATAAATAAATAAATAAATAAATTTGCTTTGGTGGTACCAAAACGGTATATACCAAGTTTGAGCTCCCTGACATTTTTCGTTTTGAGATATTTGGTTCACAACTCACACGCACCCATAAAAACACACAAGCTAAAAACATGTTTTGTTTTGTTTTTCACACTTAGGAGACATCAAAACATGTATTTATAAAAACATGCTGGTGAATATTTAACTCTTTGAAAATTTGACGCTGATTGCACTATTTTCTCTTACAGCAATGAGAGGCATTTGAAAATACAGGATTTTGGAATATACAAATGAGTATCAGACCGAACGCTTATAAAGATAGTTTTACAACTAATTGTGTTTACCTACCCACAAACAAAGTTTGGCACACACATCCCCACCCCCCAATTCTCCACCTTTAAACATTACAGACGAATAAACTCGCTAAACCAAAGTACACAAGCAAGGAAGCCACACTACTATACCTTCTCGATCACGATAAATTGTAGCTGTACGGTTTAAACTTCTATATCAACAAAAAAGAGTCATTGAATAACATCATCGAATAAACTTCTGAAATTAAAGTTTAACACTATGTTAAATGTTGATCTCTCAACTAAACTATTACAAAAAGTAAACATAAAATTATAGTATGAACTCTGCATAAAATTTACAGTGTCATCTCTTAAAATGGAAGCCATTATCATAATTTAGTTTATGATTGCAGCAATAAAAATTATGCATTTAATTTAAAAAAAAACACATGAGTACCTTGAATGATAATTCTGTCATACAATTTGACTATCTCTGATACCACTTTTCTCAAAGGACACTCCCAGTTTCAGCCTTCCTTAAAAATACCACTAAAGCAGGCACCTGTTTTACAACTCCCCCAAGAGCAGGCTGCCTCTAAAGAACTATTAAACAGCTTTGGTAACAACCTTTTTCGTTTGAATAACTCTGGTAATCCTTGCTTTCCAAACGTAACATTAAATATCCATCATTATTGCCTTCCTCAAAAGAAAATCTTCTTGAAAATATTCTTTATTTCTTTTTTTCACTGTATTTTTTTATTTATAACTGCACGAGATACGTAACAAGCCAGCATGACCGGAGAGAATAGCTGTGTCATCCTCGAAAGTTGGCATGATGGCATCAGGAGGAGTAGGAATATCAACTGATTGATATGTATGAGGAAAGTGTGAATGAAATACTCATCAGTAAGATTGGATATAAGGATGAAGTAAACAATATTGGAAGGATGTTTTTGAGCTTGCAGAATAATCCGGGATGCCAAAACCGACAGAGTTTTGACAAAAAGCCTGCACCACATATAAGAAGACGGTCAGACATATGAGGTTACAACAGGATCTATTTATCCGGTGACACTGTTGGATAATCGAGTGATTGCCTCGAACTGGTGGTGTGGGATACTGTGATGAATTTCAAGGGTAGGTTGTAATCGTTTTTAAGAAAGTCTTTCAAGAATCTTGCCCATTATAAGCAAGAGACGATGATGTTTAGAAATTTATAACGAGAGAGGATGAGTTTTGTTTATATAATTGCCGCGTTTCTATTTATCAAAGTTTGGACATTATTATAATACTTCTCGTACAATGAAGAAAAAGTAAAAATAATCGGCTGGAAATCATGAATATTGATAAATGAGATGCAGACTACTAACGTTTCTACACAAATTTTGTATTTTACATACAAGAGAGGGGATAGAATATGTTGGTGTATAAAATAATCGAGAGAAAAGTGATAATGTTGATAGGGGATTTTTAGTTGGTTACTATTCTCGACTGTGCTAACGTCGATTCGGTTACCAAGTTTGTGTAATTAGTAGAGAACTCTCTGGCTCTTACTAGCACTTCCTGACAGAAAGATAAGCGAAGGTAGTTCAATAATTCTTGGAATTTGTCTCACATTATCCACCTGACAATTTCGTTAAGGATTCCTTGATCATTATTGCACTTTGAATGCCGCTTGTAGACAGTCAGTCTCCTGTCTTCCTGATAGCTTGTTTTAAGTGGAATTTTAAACTTCTTCGAATGTTCTAGGTAGATTTAATAGAACCAATCACCATCAAATTTGCCATACACAACTGCACTCAATAATTCCATTAGCAGCCGCATCGAGGCGTCACTTTTAAACTTCTAAGCGCACGTCAGCTATGCATTACCTCCATATTCACGCTTGAATGAGTTTCAACTTCTCGAATGTGGAATACTAGCCGACCATTTTAAAACATCCATTCGGGCGCCAGATGAACTTTTAAGAGTAAACCTACACTCACCCACAAATCCTTTTGTTCAACACCAGTCTTCTCGAACACTTCCTAATAACCTCCTAGACGTCTTAAAAGACAATGGCCTCGTGATCTCCTCTCAAGTGAAGAGAGTGAATAGTATTTTTGTGTAGTTTTGGAGCGTTAGCATTGGGTAGCTTCTCCACTCATTATGTATTTATAAGTTCTTTGTAATAATTGTTACTTATAGCGCTATCGCGCTGACTGTAGCATTAATAAAAATTAAAAAAAAAAAAAATGAGTAAACCTGAATCGTTAAATCAACTTTGAAGAGTACAGATTAGCCGCCAATTTAACTTTTAGGAGTAAACAAGAGTAGCTACATCCAGTTTAACTAGTTAACAAGCAATCTTTTAGGTTTCCGCGGCTATTTTCATGAAAAACACTTCAGTCTCCGGCTTAAGACCACGTCAGTGGTTTGCTGAAAACCGTGTTGCCCATGTTGAATGTTGAGCGTCTTCAGGGTCGTTACCACCTAGTTAACAAATCTCATCATCAACTTTGAAAGGTTAGTTACAATTAGCCACCTGACTCTTCAAGTGAGTCAATACAGCCAACATTACATCACGCTATCGACAAATCATCGCTCATCGCTTGGCCATTCTACCTACCATAAACTCTACTCTCCTAAATTCTAATTAACTTAGAATCGCTCTGAGACAGATTACGATTTTTTTTTTGTAGTTTTTGTTGGAAGTTAGATACAGCTCTAGGATGGAATATTGTTACTTGAGGATTCTCGTCTACTTCTATTCATTCGTTCTGTAAAGATAGGCGAGCGGGTAATGTGCATTGAGGTTTGCTTTAAGAAATAGTAGTCTGAATCAGTTATAGCCGGCTTGATGAAGCTTGCAACTCTTCCTGTGACGAGTTTCCTCAACAGAAAAATTTGTAATCTATTATATTTAGATTCAGAAGTCTTATAGAAATAGATTTTAGATAAAAAACAGCTGTAGTGGAATCGTTTATTGTGATTCCTGAGATATGTAGTAGATGTCTTGAAGAGGGCGGAAGTTAGTTTAGAAGTTAGATTTTTGGAAGTTAGTGCTCGAATTATTAACACGGAATTTATAAAAATAGACTGTATTTGTACAATAATTTAAACGTGAGTGATGGTAACTATTAACAAGAAATGCTTAGAAATAAATAGGAGATAAATAACTAATAATTTAAAAATGATTAAAATAAATGAACTAAGATAAAGGAAATAAGTATAAATAAAACTGTATAGGGACGCGGAACTGCTGCTCGTATAATGGATCTTGAAGACGTACTGAAGTATAATCATTCCCTCTTCCAATGGGGTGAAGTTTATATCAGTGTTAGCAACACTCACACCAAGACATCTGTCCTAGTGTGCGACCTTGGTTAGTTTGGTGACCACCGATTTAGGTCAGTAGCCAGCTTATCGGTGCTTGCTTTGATGTAAAGTATTGACCCTTGGTTTTGTTTGTTTGGCCGCGGCCTTGTCTTGAAGACAGCGGCCGGCTAGGCCACTAGTTATAAATTATTCTTTCTTTTGTTATGTGTTGTGAAGGTTTGACATTGCTATGACCTTGCCATGTCATTGCACAGCTTAAACACAAGGAACTTGTAAATGGTTGATATTTGTAAATATGTCTTAAGTGATGAACTCTGTAACCAAATACGCTTTAAATTAAATGACAGTTATTTAGTTGTAGGAAAACTAGTCTTACATAAACACTTTCAAGAAATAAACTATATAAGTCTTTAAATATACAACAAATTAAAATGACTTAGGAGTTAGCCTCTTTATTAAAAACATTTAGTTATTTAAAAAAAGTAATTTATTAATGAAAAAAAATTTCCCAGTTATTTATTCTTCAAAGAATATGGTTAGTATTAAATAGATGTTTGAAAAAGCAAGGCGACTGTCCACTGAAAGAGGAGCTGCCAAAAAAAAAAGAAGAAAAAAAAGATTAGCTTTGTGACAGCTCCGGGATTTATTGCTTCAAAAAATGAAATAAAATGTAAAATAAAATAAAAAAAATAAAATAAAAAAAGAAATGTATATATATTTTTTTAATCTGAAGCACACCTGGCCGTGCAGAGCCGTAACTTCTCTTTCTCCCGCCGGAAACAGATCTCTATTTAACACAGTTTTTTTTTTTATTTATTTTTTTCATTTCATATATTATTTTTAAACAATATAACAATATTTATAATTATATAATCCCACTTAGTTAATTTATAAAATAATTTATTATTTTCTACTTTTTGTTATTTTGTAGCATAACAGATACACTGAATTAAAATAACATTATAAAATTATTAAACTATGTTTAAGTAAATAAATTCTAATAAATATAATATAAAATACATTAATCTGTTTATCGTTTTTTTTCTATTTTTCATTTGTTCGAATTAATTAAAAAAAAAAAAAAAAAAACGTAAAAATTATTACCGCCTGAAATAATTTTCAACTTTATTGTTTTAGAAGAAGGATAATTTTTGTAGCGCTTCAATTTTAAATGGAATATTTGCTTTTATTACTAACATAGAATGTAAAGCGGTGAATCGTATCTGGTTTTGAAAACTGAATTTTTCTGTAAAGCTTTTTTTATAAGCATAGCGGAAAATCTAGTGATCTAGCGATCTACCTAGTGGTTTTGACTGTCATGCGAGTGTAGAAACTTAGAACTTATTTTCCCATACTCCTTTTCCCAACACCGGTACACGGATCTCTTTAAGGACCGTTCCTGTCCTTTCGGATATACCAATAGCCCTGTGCAATCACAGGATCGTTTTACAAGAAAAGGATGTCGCTACCACGGAGAGGCTGAAGAGCAAGGCCTAACCGTGGCCCCAGTACCTACCCAAGCACTCCCTTGTTTGGCCTCCGAGATTGGGGTTGGCTGCTATTACCGGAACATACAGAAGGCAGAGACTCTACTTTAGTGAAAATGTGGGTGGGTATGCAATGCTGGATAACATCTGGTATTTTATCCGTCTTAGCATGCATATTGATTTTGTTTCTGACCAGTTTCGGATTTTCATCCATCGTCAGAGCAAGTTCACCAAGTGCCTGTAGAGATTTCACTTCAACATAATGTTTCTGTTACACTCACACTTGTTGGTACGTATGGTTATATATGCAACCTTCATACTACATTATATATAAGTATATATATTTATGATATATACAACCTTCATAATATATATATATATAACCTATACATATATACATTATGATAATAAAGATTCTCGACCGACCTATTAATAACTGCAGGAGATCTCGAGGAGCGGTCATTAAAAAGTAACCTTTTTTTAAAACTTTTCCAATGCTGCCGCCTGGTGGGGGAGTGGCAGGGAAAGTTCAAGGAAGTGCGGATTTTCTCGGATAGCCAGGCCGCACAAAGGGCTTTGAGTAAGCCTTGGTGGAGTTCGGAATTAGTGGGAGAATGTCGGAGAACGCTCAATGCTTTAGCTCGGAGGGGTACGGTGCGCCTCTATTGGATACCCGGATACGCGGGAATAGAGGGAAATGAGAGGGCAGATCAGTTGGCCAGGGAGGGATCATCTCAACCATTCTGTGGTCCTGAACCAGCCCTGGCTGTCACAATGACGTTTCGTGACAAACAGATTAGACTTTGGGAGACGAAAGTTTTGGAGAAACGCTGGGAGGACACGCAGGGGTGCCTCCAAGCCCAAAGTTTTATAAAGACAAGTAAGCAGGGAACTTCGGAGTATCTCCTGTCCCTTAGTAGGACGGGTCTGAGGACCCGATAGGGATAGTGACTGGACACCCAAGTGTGTCCAGTCACTTGTTTAATATAGGGAGGACGTCCAGTCCCATTTGTCAGAACTGCGACGACGGAGTTAGGGAAACGGTGTACCACTACCTATGTCAGTGTTACCGTTTCGCTGGAACTAGGTTTCGTGTATTTGGGAGGGCATCACTCTCGCAGGATTGCCTGCGCGAGCTGGAGTTTAGGGATATCTTGGCTGGATATCTGGCTATCCGATACTTTAGACTAACCGGTAAGCTACCGGGGGAGATTAATAGGGGGCTATCGGGGGGATAAAAGCCACATAGGCTTAGGTCCCGCGCCATTAGGCACCCGAATAACAATAATAATAGTAATAATAAAACTTTTCCAACGTTTCGACAAATTTATTGTCTTCTTCAGGAATAAAATTAAAGAAATGTTAGTCGGGGTTACATAAACTGAACTTGATATGACAGAAAGAGTGCTTATGTTATGAGCTATATCATCAGAAAAAAAATGATTTTGACATTGTTTTTTATATTTGTAGTGTGTGTGTTTAATGAAAATAATTTGTAACACTGATTAAATTTTTTTAAAATTTTATCCCTGAAGAAGGCAATAAATTTGTGGAAACGTTGGAAAAATTTTAAAAAATATGTAATTTTTATTGACCGCTCCTCGAGATCTCCTGCAGTTATATATATATATATATTTACAACCAACAAGTATGAGTGTAACAGAAACATGACGTTGAACTGAACTCTCTATGCGAACTTGGTGAATTTGTTCTGACGATGCCAAATCCAAAATCAATAAGCATGCTACGGGCGGATAAAATACCAGACTCTATTTTAGCTTCAGTGGGCCGCCCCCTTTGGTATAAGGCACTTCCAAGGCAAGAATATTTCTTTATGTACCCACCCGCTCAGCTCATGGCTTGTGGACAGCGAGCTCTTGATTAACCAAAGGCCCCTACAAGTCTTACCTCTATCGCAAGCATTTGGGCTTGGAAATTGGCGTTTGCGTCCGTAATTCAGTACTTCGCTATTTTATCTATAGCAGCGTGATTAATTGCACGCTCGATGGATAATTGTAACCTCGTGCCTTCTACTGATTTTGACCGGTTACTGACGAGTCAGGGTAAAGTATTCCAGGAACCAAGAAGCCATTCACTCCTAGGGGGGAAGAAGAGAACTAGGAAAAAGTTAGGAATTTCAGTGAAACTGAGCTGGGAAGGACAAAAAAGGAATTGCCACTCTATCACTATTCAATCGCACCACTTAATAAACACGCTACGCTCTATGTACACGTTATAAAATAGAATAGAAACATACTGTATGTAAATGTAAACATACATGATATTGGGATCTGGCTCTACATTCTAAATAAATAAAAAAAAAATCTCACTCACATGTAAATTGTAAACAAAGTATAAATTAAACACTAACAATATATTTCATAATCAGCACTCAAAACCATCAATCAAGTCTCATCTTATAAGTCCAAAATAAAAGTTCTCCTCATTTTAAGGGCATACTCAACAAATTTACATACATTCTTCAGCTGATGCCCATCGGTTATAATTAGTAATTTCATGAGTGAATCCTCTTCATTATCGCTGAGTCCTATATACTGGGCAAGGAACTCCTTACTGTATGGCCAGTAGACTAGACGACACTTCAGCAAAAAATATACCAAAGTTAATGGCTCTTTTGCATTGCATAGGTCACTATCATGCTCTTATTGATGGAAACCCTTTCTTCATTTAGAAATAGCCTTATGATATTAATAATGGACAATCTCAACTGGTATAAACACTCTTTGCTGTTTGATCGGCATTCTTTCCATGATGTAACGTTCACCATCTCCAAACGCTGTTAATTGTCTAAAAAGTCGGGTTCTATTTAGAGTTCAATATATTTGGAGTTCTCAAATGATTTGTCTACCTTTCAATAATGTCAACTTTGAAATGAACTTTGACTTAGTACTATTGAAATTATATATAGCTGGGAACCCTATGTACACGTTATATTTCCCAATGTATACTAAACTAACAATTTACAATAGACACTATATATACGTACACTCCATACAAAGATAGCTGTGTCTTCGCTATGTCACTAATTACGGCCACACATGTCTTTGTTGTACCGCCCACCTAACTAAAACAACACATGTCCCCGGGCCTCTCCAAACATACACACACACACACACACACAGCAATTTCAAAAACCACTTTTTTTTTTTTTTTTTTATTCAGATAATAAGTTCAAAAATATTATTCAAAGTATTTTTGATGAAAAATTTCATTTAGAAAATTTGGTGTGGTTCCATAATTATTTCTTGCATAATTATTTCTCTTATTCTTACCAGTAATAAGAGAAAGTAAAACATATTTACCAAAATTATTTCAAATCACTTCAAATCATTTGATTTTAATAAATCCATTGAAGTAAATTATTTTAAAAACAGATATTTCAAGTAATTGCTTTCTTTTTTTTTATTTTTAATAATTCGTTTCAAATAATTTTCTCTACAATTTTAGACAAAAATCTTTTCTTATAAAATAGTGTTGACATTAATCAAGATAAAAACGAATTATGCTGGGAATTTCACTAAACTTCCTTCCTGGGAGAAAGATAAACTCTATCATAGTCTATGTTCTATTTCCAAACTATATTAAATTCATATAACAAATTTAGTCTACGTAGTTATTTTAGGAAACATACATACTACGAGTAGTATAAATTCTGGTATAAAATGAACTGACAGACATTAGCGAGACTGAGAAACAAAATGGTTAAACCCATTAAATCAATATGTTAGTCCGTACAAAAACTTTTGTTAAAAGAATTAACGAAAACAGACAAAAATTACAATTTTGACATACTTATAGATTAAATTCTTTTCTAAGCTGGATTTTGATATAATATTTGGAATAACAATTCCTTTTTTTTGTAGAAAGTACAAAAAAAACAAAAAAACAGAACTGAAAATGCAAAAAAAACTTATATTTCAGACTAAAGTAAGGTTCATATAAAATGTAAATTGAAATGAATAAATGTGGACGTCGTTCATCAGCCATTTTTTTTATTTTATATTTCTAATATTATGATGTAATTGATATATCGATCAATCTGTTTCTGAAAAAAGTCGACCACTATATACTTACTAACTTCTATATTCTTTGTATATTGACACAAAACAGAATAGATCTCAATTTTCAGTCAATCCGGGTCATATCATCCATAAACTTTGGACAACGAGTACGATATTACTGCTACGCCGTTTACTCTAGACTAGACAATTTATGACCTTTAACATATTTCTCTCCCCCCCCCCCCCTATATACGTCAGCCTATTAATGCTTTACTATACTAAAAATATGTGTCTTTGTGAGTGAGCGTGCGTGTATAGCAAGTTAATGGTGATAAATTCTATGTCGCTAATATCCAATACTTACAATATTAGACAAACAAACGGTTAAAGAAGCTTCTCTTCTTATCTATGTCGTAGTTTAAGCCAAGTAAAATTCCCGGGGACCATTCATTCACTCGTCTTTATGATAATACCCCATACTGTCTGAATGTCTTTTATTGCAATATAAGCCTTTTGAATCGTTGCCAATTCTTCCATTAAAGAGGCCTAGATATTATTTTATTAGACGTAGTAAATCGTTGGGAATGTGAAATTTTATGATTTCAAACGACCGTTCTAATATGGACCATAATTGAGTTTAATATCATTTCATTTCAGTTGGCAATATTTGATTCTATGTTTTATTATGTCTGATACTAATCATTATTAGTTTTTTCTTTTGTTTGTTATTATTAGTTATTCCTCAATTATGCGCATTCAGTATGATCTAGTAATAATTACTTTGCTAAATGTTTGGGTGTCCGGTTAATTGATGGGTTTGGCGCGCTTTTCTGTAAAAAACTTTTGCAAACATATTGATATAAACAGTAAAAAAAAAGAGCTTTTACATCTTTAGCAAAAAAAAAGAAACAAAAATCTGGTGTGAAACACTCACGCAACTTTCTCTTACTCCAGTTCTCAAAATTATAATTGACAAATTTTATAATTTTGTGTACCAAATTTGATGAAATTCGTCGAAAACTGAAAAAAACTGTTCAGTAAAAGCGCACTTCCGGTTACTAATTTTCGTTGAAACTCGGAATTTTCGCTATCTATTTATTTCTAATTAATTTTCTTTGGATAATAGAATTTTATAATCAACTATGATAGCACTTTAGAGAAAAACATAACTACACCCCTCCACCAAAAGTACCCTTAAATGAATTTTCCCAGATAAATGTTTAAAAGTTGTAGATCTTTGTATGTTTAGTTTATATACTATGTTTCAAGAAAATCGTCGGAGCCATTTTTGAGAAAATGGCGAAAAAGTGAAAAAAATTACTTACTAAAATGGTAAAGTAAACCCTCTTCTGGTTATCTGATTTTTTCCAAACTCGGAATTTCAACAACATATTTAATTCTAATTAACATTATTTAGATGACAGTATTGTCTAATAAACTAAAATAGCACTTTAAATGAAAACCTAATTCCACCTCTCGCCCTTAACTGCCCTTAAATGAATTTTTCCCAGAGAAATGTTACAAATAAAAGTTGTAGCTCGTTGTATGTGTAGTTGATTACAATAAGCTTGAAGAAAATTGTCGGAACCATTTTTGAGAAAAACGCAAAAAAGTAAAAAAAAAAAAAACTAGTAAAGTGGTATTTCCGGTTGAGGAATTTTGACAGATAACGTACTGTCAGATCCCATGGTGATACCTAAACGGAGAATATCAAGTTTCAGCTTTTTGCGGTTTTTCGTTTTTGAGCTATGCTGTTCATATGCACATATTTTCTAATAACCACTTTTTTGTACTTAGGGAACCTCAAAACGGATATTTCCGGTGAAAACTCGGATATCGAATATTTGACACGATTACAATACTTCTTCTTTCTTACTGGGAGTAAGAGAAAGTACAAATGTCTGACCAAGGCTAATAAAAATATAACAAATATTACACTTTTTTACCAATAGTGAGTGAGGACTTTTTTAAAATTAATTATTCTACTTTTTCACTCTCTTAAGATAAGTTATTAAATTATAATCATATTTAACTTGGGAAAATAAAACTCGTGGATTTTTAACATTTTTGGCTGATTTATGGTCTTCTATGAAACGCTTCTATCAAAATCAAGAAAGCATGTGCAGTTTACATTTAAACCTAACTGACCCGAAATAGCCATCTTACCAGTGGCGGCTACTAGTATTCGCGATTGCGCGACTGAACCCCCCAGCTATTTGAAAAAAAAAATAAAAAATTAAAAGTAACAAATTATCATATATTTATTACTTTCTCTTATTTTTATTTCGTATTTCAATTTCAAAAAATATTTTCATTTTTATTTATATTACTTTCAAACATTGGTCACAGCAAAAATTGAATGAATATAGCTTATAAAAATTGAATCCTGATATAGTTTCAATCAAATCCATGTAAATGAATGACTGAATGATGTGAAAAAAATAATTTGTTTGTCAAATCCGAGGAAAATCGAACATAAACGAATAGGAACGTATTTCAGTATAGGAGTTCACTCTAATGTGTTGTTTAATGTATTGTGCATTTTTGTACGATTGTATGTATAATGCGTGCACATATCAGGAGATGTATAAAGTGTAGGAAGCAGGGGGTTCACAATTCGGTATCGCGCTGGAGAATTGAATATATATATATGTATATATAAAAACATTTCTTTGTGTTAGTGTAGAAACGTGTGTTTCCTATTAACTTTTTAAAATAAGAGTGGGGGATTCTTGCGCGATGAACGTTGAATACTAGCTAGCTGTAGTTGAACGAACTTACCCGATCTTATCCGAAGTTAGTTCCACATTCGATATTGCACTGTAACGGCCGTTCGTTATTTTTTTGTGCGATGTGGCCTCTGCCAAAGTGTGAATTTTTATATTTTTATCAATCTTTTGGATTCGAATTGGTTTATTTTTTTAAGTAATTATATTTTTCTATATTTATATTATTATATTTCTAAATATTATTTTTACATTAGATAAAGTTTTAAACATTTTTTCATTCCTTCTGTTTTCAATTTATCATGTCACAATCTATAGCAATTAATAGTGTTGAATATTTAATTAAAAATTCGGATAATTTAACTTACGAAGATAGAATTAGGATTAAAAATGCCAGTCCCCCGCGTCCCAACTTATCATTAATACTAATTACAAAAACAGTTGAACCCCCACATATCCAAGCCAGGAGCTGCCACTGCATCTTACATAATATTTGTTTCGAATAAATGTTTCACATAAATGTGATACGTTTCTCTATCTATGCAGTAAGCGTTTCATGTTTAATGAAAACCGTTCTAGCCATTGTCGAGGAAATTCTCAAAAAAAAAAAAAAATGCACTGGAGTGGTAATTTAGAAGAAAGCAAAACGCTACGATTCTTTCAGAACTCCCCCCTCCCTAAAAAAGCAATTTTCTCGAGAAAATGTCTCAAATAAATGTAATAGATATTTATGTATACGATGTTTAAAAAAAAAACACATTGAAAGAAGAACTAGTTTCCTAGAAAAACTGAAAAAACTAAAAAATATTCAGTAAAAATCGAAATTTTCGGTTGATGGATTTTGCCCGAAACTTTCGTTTCTGTTGCAGTAGTAGTTTCAAAACAGAATACCAAGTTTGAGCTTCCTACAATTTTTTGTTTTTGAGATATTCTGTTTACACAAAACACACACATACACACACAACACACACACACACACACACACATGCTCACAAAAAACGTTTTTCGTTAAAAATATTTTTTCATATTTACATTATACTTCCATTAACTTTGTTCTAAATATACTACAAATATACACCAACATACCTCATCTGGACTATAACCTTTCATTATATAACCTCCTATTTGTCACCAGGGCTAAAACATTACAAGAAAAAGTATTAATAATATGAATCTATTAAAAGTTAATAATTTAAAAGGACTGGTAATAATAAATTATTTACACTATTAATCCTAAAACCCTAAGGCATAACAGCCCATGAAGAGCCAAGGCTTGCTAGACGGCAAGTTGAATACAAGGGCGTGTAGTAAGCACGCCGCAGTTCCCACGCCGTTTAGTTTTGAGCTTCGCTATCAAGGGCGCTACTAACTGTAGCTTTCCACTTTGGGTACGGAATACCCGCTTCATCTGAAAGGCAGAGCAAAGCCCCGACCTTGTCAGGAGATGTTGCATGGTCGGGCCATTCTAAGCCTTTATGTAGACTTGTTCTTCAACATAACGGTACTACGGGATCGTGAGTCAGCCCGGCAGAGCTTGCTCTGCACTCACGAGCTGAGGAAAGGTTTCGTAGTGGTTGAGGTTAGCAGGGCCGATAGAGATTTTCCTAGCATTTTCTTTTAGATGAGCGGGAGTTGGTTGATTTGCCTTCGGGAACAGTTCCGCGTCCTTCCAATCTCTCACAAGAACATGTAGCTTCGTCCCACACTTTGGGGTGCAATCAGCCTCTGGCTCTCCAGGTTGGGGAATCCCCCACCCCGACCAATCCTATCCTGATCCTTTCCCCTTGCAGGGTTGGCTCTAAGTATCCTGGGTTACTGAACCCCTGTCTTGAGGCAATGGACAGGAAATCAGTAGATGGAATCTGTAGATTCATCGGGCTTGCGATCAGTCACGCTATCTCGTTAGAGTTGAAATATTGAACTACGGGTGCAAGCACCAGATTCCATGCCAATTGCTTCGAATTGAGGTTGGATTCGTAGTGGCCGTGTTTTAAGTAACAACTTCAATGACCGAGGTCATGAGTTGAGCGAGTGGAGATTCACAATATAAATTATACCCCGGTGGCCAGCCCTTAGCTAGAAGCGCAATCGCTGGGTGTGCGCGGTTTACCAGAGCCTGCTAGGGGGTGTCTTCCCTAGCTTCTTGGACTAAAGTGTGACCATTTTGTGGGATCACTTTGCGCGCTGGTTGAGCGCATCTCAATCTGCCCTTTAAATGGGTCAAGCGGGGGTGTGCCTAGGCACTTCCGCCATGGAGAGGTATTACACTAACAGTCTCTCCATGGTGGTGACATTCCCCTCTTGTTAAACGATCCCATTGCTTGTAACGAGGGACTGGTACTTCAAGAGGGAGGTATGGTTCTGAAACTAACCCCCTGCACCAAGAGGAAAGGGGTGTCACGGAAAGAATGTAGCTTCCCACTCTTTATTACGATGCTGGGATCAACACCAACTTTGCCCTCACGGGAATCGAACCCTGAATTCTCGCGCGATAGGCAAATGCGCTAGCCACTAGACTAACGCGTGAGAACATTTACACTATTGGTCGTAAATAATGATGCATAAGTGAGATTCGGTCTTTTTTAAAAATAAAAAAAAACAACATAGTTTTGCCAACGTTTCGACAAATATATTGTCTTTATCAAGGCATAAATATAAGAAATGTTAACAACTTCAAAACATCACAAATTTACATTATATTTTTGGAAAATAAATTGGTGGGAACACCTCAACACCTCATAGAGAATGATCGATATTCATGTAGGTGGTATAACCATAAATTGCACTGAAGTGGTAATTTAGAGTAAAGCAAAACGCTACGATTCTTTCAGAACTCCCCACTCAAATTCTCTATGATTGGGAGATATTCCCACCTATTTATTTTCCAAAAATATAATGTAAATTTGTCATGTTTTGAAGTATTAACATTTCTTATTTTTATGCCTTGATAAAGACAATATATTGGTCGAAACGTTGGGAAAAATATGTTTTTTAATTTAAAAAAGGAAAAAAACCTTATCTCAATATCCTTATCCATTGTTTATGAACGGTCGAGAAATCTTCCATGACGTAAATAATGTTGACAGTAGTTATACTATGGTAAGTAAGTACTATGGTACTGTTGTTATACTGCGGTTAATTTTGGAAAAATGTGAGAAATTAAGTAGACTGTGTTATTTGATGAGACGACTGACTAAAGTACTTACCATTGAAGGGCTGAAGACGGCCTACTACGCGCTGTTCCATTCAGTCATGACTTATGGCATAATGTGGGGAAGCGCGCCACTAGCGGTGAAAGTGTTTAAGTATCAGAAGAAGGTAGTTAGAATAATAAGCAAGGTTAGAAAGGATACAAGTTGTGGCGAACTATTTCCGCGATCATGCTTTCTAACACTACCCAGCTGTTATATCCTTAAATGTGCCATATCTGTATCATCAGAGACACATTCCGTGATAGCCTGCTTCATTTTGTGGTCATCAACCGGTTTCGGGCGTTCGCCCATATTCAGGAGGCTTTTGTTTGTCAGACAGTGTAATAACACAGACTTGCACAGAGCAAATTCAGTTTACACACTGACTGGTCTTTTTTTAATTGTATTTAAAAACTCTGCCATATTTGTACTAGAACATCCAAATAAGTTTCGGCGTAGAGGGGAACTACATAACATTACGACAAGGCAAAACAACTTATTGGAGGTGTGTGCACATCGGACTTCAAAAGTTGGAAAAACCCCACTATATATGGCCGCTAAAATCTATAATCGTTTGCCTGAGTCTTTGCTTCAGGTGAGCCTACCAAAAAATAAATTTAAAAAGGAACTTAAAAAAATATTTACTAAATAAAAATTATTACTCCATAAATGAAGTACCTCTGTAAGGGATTGAAATATTTTTTTTTTTTGTTGACACTGTTTTGCACCTTTGGTGCTGTACGATTAAAGTATCCTGCAAAATTTCTGTTTGCTAAACAATATATCTATTCCCATACCTGTATCTCTCCAAAAATAGAACCTTGGACACCGAATGGGCTTAAGTTTGTCGGCAAACTAGGTAAATATATTAAAAGTAGAACTCCGAACTACGTATACAAAAACCAGTCTACCAGAGCGACTACTGCTTAAATATAAAAATTATATTAAAATATTCACCGACGGGTCAAAGGCGATAAATGGAGTAGGAGCAGCTTTCGTCATGAATGAGAGGCTATACAACTTCCCATCTAAGCAATATCTCAAGCACATCTACACCGAGTTATTCGCTATATACAAAGCCCTAGAACATATTCGGAACTACAATGAACCTAAGAAATATATTATTTGCTCCGATTCAAGGAGCTCACTGGAGATGATAGGCATTCGGGACTCCGATAGTTTATTAATTCAGTGCATACATACGCTCTTAGAACTATACCTATGAGAAAATAAAGAAGTCTCCTTTATTTGGATTCCCGGTCATGTGGGGAAAAGAGAAAAGCGAATCTGCCGACAAAGGTGCTAAAGAAGCGGCATCAATGACTTGTAGAGACGAACGTGACGTTGCAGTCGATTGGAAAGCTTTTCTAAAAAAACAAAATCTTTCCGACTGGGAAAAGGATTGGCAATCAGTGCAGCTGTCAAATAAACTAAAGAATATCAAGGGTACCACAAAGAAATGGTCAACCTCAAATCGAGAGTCTCGGCGAGAAGAAGTTGTCCCTGAAGCGAGAATGAGACTCGATCACACCATGTTGACACACAGCCACATATTCCGAAGAGAACCTCAGCCGGTATGCAATGCTTGCAATACGACAATTACGCGCGGGGAAAAGTAAATTTACCGACCAGTCTTATAGATGTATTAGGAGACAATGAGGGCAATATCTATTTCATTTGTGGTGAAACTAGCTGTACATATGTATGTGTTTAGTTGTTTGCTGGTGTATAGTGTATAAGTATTTATTTTATAAGTGATATAAGGGAGTAGAGAAATATGATTAGACTTAGATTGTGGGTTTGCTGTAGATATTGTTAGACTGGTGGGTATGGATATGCATCCCGGATGAGTCCTTACAAATTAGAAACAGGTGCAAAGGACCATAGCTGTTGTGCATCTTAAAAAAATCCAGAAAAAAAAATTAAAATAAAATATCTATTTCTCTAAGTTAAAAAAATGGGAGGTTATAGTCGTGATGATAATTATTTATTACATTATTTTTGAAATATTCCTTTTAAATCATTAATTTTTAAATAGATTCATATTATTAACAGTGTGTGAGTGTTTCACATCAGATTTTTTTTGCTATAAATTATGAACTATGCACATTATTGTTAGAAAGTCATATTTCAATTTATTGCATCATTCTATTATCTACATCATATTCATTACAATGCAATGTCATGCCACAATGCCAAGTTTGAAAAAAATTGGTTGAGATCGGAAGGGCGACATTACGAAATAGTATATTTTTTTTTTTCAGTTTTCTTGAATTTTCTCTATAAAAATATCGACGATTTTTATTAAACCTGGTGCATAAAGAGACCTACGACTTTTTTTTTTGAAACTTACCACTGAGCAAGTTCAATTAAGAGCGATTTTGATGGAATAGAAGATTAATGCTTTTATCACAAAAGTCGTTTTATAAAGTATAAATTGTTTCATTCATGTAAATTGAAGGCAACTAAACGTCAAGTAAGAATTACAATTTTATAGAGATTAGTCAATTAATAACTAAGAAAATTGCAGTAAAAGAAAAATTGTGTGAGTGTTTCACACAAGATTTATTTTATCCAATAAAATCTAACATGGTAACTAGAACGAGTGAACTATGTGGATAGTTATACTAATCAAAGAGCAGCTCTTGACATGCTTCCAACAACAATCCGGTATGGTCTAGTGGCTAGGATACCTGGCTTTCACCCAGGAGGCTCGGGTTCGATTCCCGGTACCGGAATTTTTTACATCTTTTAATTTTTTTTCCTCTTCTATGTTGTTTTTTTCTTACTTGATTTAAATGCGTGGTTAGAATTCAATGTAGAAAAGAAAATTGGGTTAAATAAAAGTGCGACTTATATAATTAGTTTCTGAATTTTTATTCGGATTTTTCTCGAGAAAACTATAACGATTTTCTATAAATTTAGAATGTCTAGCTGCACATACAAATTAAATTAGTTGCTTTATTGGAAGGAAATAATTTTTCTGAAAGAATTAAATTTGTGACTGTTCTGAGAATTATTTAGACATAACTTTAAACTGCCAACAGATTTGTTGGGAATTGATAGTGACGTTGCTATACAATGTACACTTGTATTCCGGAAAAACTAACGACTATAATACCCTCTTCTACGTAATGCTAAGACAACAGAACTTTTAGCAGCAGTTCCAAACTTTAAGCATAGACACATACCAGCTCATAAATTATCAAGGCTTGCCGACGGCGATTTTTAGTTATCGCCTTCACTACCTAGGTTCGCTATTAACTGTAGCGCCCTACTTTTTTTTCATGATACCGTCATCACCGTCTTTGCCATCACGGAAATTGAACCTTAAATTCTTGCGGCAAAGATGAGTGCGCTAGCCACTTCACCTTCGCATGTTGTAAGGATGAAAGTTGTAAACTTATGAGTAACTTATTACTAATGAACAGAAATTAGTTTACCGTTCACTATTTTAAAAGTTAATGCACTTATTGATTTCAACATTCTTTCAAACATAATCGGCTAATTAATTGACCAAGATCAAGAAATTTTGGTCGACTTATCTGCTGATGCATCATTCATATATTACTTCTTCAAGTAGAAGTTCAAATCCCCATCAGGTCATAATCTGGTTTACGTTTATAAACTAAACATCTTATATAACTCCATCAGATTATGTTATTTATCAATTTTCCGGCCTAAAAAGCCAGTAAATTAGAATTATATAATTGATTAATTAAATGAGCAATAAACTTGCTTATTAGGTTGTCGCTTTAATTACCTTTTTTAATTAGAAATCTTAAAATAAATTCTTCAAAAAATGTTGTTTTAATGATATTAGGTTATCACAAATAATAAAAAAAAAAAAAAAAAATCATATTCCGGTACCGGGAATCGAACCCGAGCCTCCTGGGTGAAAGCCAGGTATCCTAGCCACTAGACCATACCGGATAAGTGTTTCGCGAATCTTTCTCATTCACAGTCAATGTTAAAATAGTGTCAATGAATTATTAAGGCAACTTCTTTAACTTATTATTAATACAACATTCTAATTGAATAATTCAGGAACACTATTTTTATTTTATTTATAAACAACATACTTCTTATATCATACAATAAATATAATAATGATTAATTTTGTGGACAGAACACTTTGTGTTTTTCTTAAGTACATTTTTCTGAGTGGCTTAATATTTTGACCTAGATAATTCTGCTGGGTATTATTGCAGTATAGAACTTCCCACTCTAGATAACTAACTTCTCTTTATCTCTAGAATACTAACCATTGTCAATAGTCCATATTAACAACTATGTGTAAAATATTTACATAGTCCAAAATGAATAGTTTTATTTCCGTATTTTTATTTACAAATAAAATTTTATTTTTGGTTAATTGATGAAAGAGAAAGATTCGCGAAACATTTATCCGGTATGGTCTAGTGGCTAGGATACCTGGCTTTCACCCAGGAGGCTCGGGTTCGATTCCCGGTACCGGAATAATTTTTTTCTTTATTATTATTATTTGTGATAACCTAATAACGATAAAACTTACTTATGCAAGCGTATCCAGTTGGTTGCCTTCACGGATATTTTTACTCCAGACTTTTTTAACCTGCCATCAATTCTTCCATTTATCAGGTATTCCACATTATCCTTGGCTTACCTATCCTTCTACTCGTTGGTGGATTCTATTCTAAAGTTCTACCGTTCGTCTGAGACCCATCGAAGGGGAAATGGGCTGTGTAATTAACAGGCAATCCTAAAGCAAGCCTATAGTGCTGTGTGGAGTAATGGCAGTTAGCGTCGCCACATTGAATGAAGCGCTTCGTGGTATTGGTTGCCTATCCGGTTGTGTTATTTCATCTATTTATTTGCCTCTTATTTTAATTTGGGTTTACAATTTATTGACTTTGTTATTGTTGATTTACTGATTTTATCTGCTGCTGTTTTGTACAATTTCTTAATTATTTACGTATTTGTTTATTACATATATTTGTGTATTTGTTTTCTCGATCATTAAATGTATGAATCCAAGTTGGACCCATTTCATGGAAAGAAATTACCATCGTCACAGAAACACTATTAAGGAACGGATAGAGAGAGCTTTAAAACCGATAGGTAGCCAGTATCTCTAGGGCAAGAGCAGCTCGATATTAAACCCGCTGGCCCCCTTCTAATGTAAGCTCTACTCTTGTAAAAAGTCCTTTACGGAAATGTGAATCAAAAGAAATAAGATAAATTTAATTGTTAAAGGCACATATGGGCGGAATCAGCTCAATGGCAGCGCACTCGACTTGAAACATGGAGAGCCGTGTTTAAGTCCAACAATGTTACCGTTGAGCTTTTCTTGCCCTAGCCGCATCTACAGCTCAGTAATGGACAGAGTTGTCTATATAGAGAGAGCACTATCCAGGGTCCGGCATTGCACTAAGTAGGTTGCGGCAATCAATAACCTTAAATGTTGACGCGTCTTAATAATAAAAAAAAAAATATATTTACTTTTTTTTTTAAAATTGAGGGGCAACATCAGCGGAGGTCGCTGGCGCCTGAAACCATCTCGGTACACTGTCGAACACTGGGTAGTGTTCTTTCGCTACAGATTACACATTTATTTTCTATTCTATTCTAGAGCTCGGATCTCCTAAAAGGAAGTAGACACAGTAAGAATACAAGAGCTCGTTATCGCCAAAATTATTAGCCCCGCCTTATTAATGAATAAATGGCCAGAGCCCTTTCGTTCATCACGCCCACAGATGGAACTACTGGTATAGGAAGAAGACAAATGGTGTGGTGTAATAGATTACCATCTCCAATCAACATTCAAAACGTTCGAAAGGCCACCATTAATATTTAATGTTTTAAATTCATATAAACTATTGAAAATTATGGCAGTGTAGGATTTTTTTGTATTATACCAAAGAACGGAGCGTTATCATGAAACATAAAATTATGAGGGGAGTTTTCCCTCCTTTGCCAAAATCTTGACGTTAATATGTGTGTGTTTAAGTTGGTAATATTATTCATTTATAGATTCATTAGATACTTTTGATTAAATCGTTCTTACAGGAAACAAGTAAAATAAAGTAGCCTTTTTAATGACACTTTTTTGGTAATAAAATGAAGGATTCCTCAGAAACTCCCAAATTATTGTTGTGGTGGTTGGTTCCGCAGAGCTGGAAAGCATCAGAGACATTTTCCGTGGTAGCCTACTTCATTTTGTGGTCATCGACCGGTTTCGGGCGTTCGCCCATTTTCAGGATGCGTTTTTTCAGACAGTGTGATGCTTCCAAATTATTATTATTATTTATATTATATTATTATTTTCTATGTTCAATGAAAGTTACAGGATTTGCAAAAATTTCAAAAACCAGTTCTATAAAGTCATATGTCCCGGTTAACCAATTTTGTTCTAATTTTGATTTCAAGCAATGCTTCTAAGATACCTTAACATTATATATATATATATATATATAAAACCCTATGCGCAAAAGCCCATGAAGGGCCAAGGCTTGCTAGACGGCGATTTGAATAGGGTGGCGTGTGGTAAGCACGCCGCAATTCCCACGCCGTTTAGTTCCGGCCTTCGCTACCTAGGGCGCTACTAACTGCAGCTTCCCACTTTTGATCACGATGCTGGGTCAACACCGACTATGCCCTCACGGGAATCGAACCCTGAATTCTCGCAGGAAAGTCGAGTGCGCTAGCCACTAGACCAACGCGTGAGGACGTATATATATAAATATATATATAATAAAACTGTACTTGGTATTGAAGTGATACATTACATGAATGCTTAAAGTTCCTCCCATAAAATCCCCCCACCCCCACCCCAAATAACTCAATTTTTCCTGGAAAACTATTTAAAGAAAAGTATTAGACATTTATGTGGGTAGTTAATATATGAAAGTTTAGGCAAAATTGATGAGTCCGTTTCTATGAAAATTTTGCAGCACTGCTTGGAGAATTTTGATAATTAGTTTATTGTCAGATAAACGGACACTTGTCCATTTCAACGCAACTGCTTCAACGGAATATCATGTTTGAACTTCTTGCGATTTGTTAGATGTTGAGACATTTTATTCACACACATTATATCACAGGGTAGCTGTGCTACCCTTAGATTTTTTTCTTCCTAGGAGCCTCTACATCACTGTCCGGTGATGGACAGTGTTGTATGCAATGCGAAAACACAGTGCACTGAGAAAGCTCCCGACGCCAATGACCGTAGATGTTGACGCGCCTTAAATTAAAAAAAAAAAAAAGGATAATTTAAATATACTTATTATAAAATAGTATCTATATAATAAATTTCTCTCAAAAAACTTTTCAATAATTTTAAATTAAAATTTTAATGGTAGATATATATATATATAGTAAATTCTAGACGGTAATAAAATTCTGTTAATATATAATGGACTAATTTGTTAGACATGTTAGTAAATAACATTAGTTTGCCAATTAATCTTAGGTCCAGTGGTTAGTTTAACTGTCGTACAACTACATGCCCGGCAACACAAACACACACATCTCCTCCCTCCCGACATACTTGACTAACAATAAAATAGTACTTAGAGGTCAGTATATAAAGTGTAATTTATAGAATATAAATTTTCTACAAATTTAATTTAATTTAATATATTTATTATAAACACTAGTATTTATGGTTTTTTTTATATAAGTTGCTATTTTGTAAGATATTCGAAAATATTCCTTATCATATTTCTATAACCCTAAAAGATTATTTTAGACGAAAAATAAACTATTTTTTAGTGTGCACTATATACACAGTATAATTGAAATGTTATTGAAATGTTTGAAATCTGAGATACACTCATTGGATATTCCCTCTTTTTGGCAGTATGGACTTCTAATCCAGAAGTTTTCTTCAAAAACGATTTTTTTTTTTAAATTATTCCTCTTACTCCTAGAAGAGGAAGTATTGTAATCGTGTCAATTTTTTTATACCGAGTTTTCACCGGAAATATCCGTTTTTGAGTCCCCTGAATCCCAAAAATAGTGATTTATAGCAACTGGACTTTGTGCCTGTCGATCTGCCTGCCTAATTATACAGTTATACCTTCTAAACCAAATTAATTAGAAAAGAAATAGATTGTCAAAATTTCGAGTTACGATAAGATTAATAAACCGGAAGTGCGTTTTTACTGAACAGTTTTTTTTTTTCAGTTTTCGCGTATTTCTCTATAACAACACCGATGTATTTCATTAAATTTGTTATACTAACAAGTGAATATTGTCAATTACTATTTAGTAAACTTCAGTGTGAGAAAATTGTGAATGTTTCACATCAGAGCTTTTTTTTTTTTTTAATAATTAAATTTAGTTGTAGGGAGTCCCATTTAAACGGGCCACTTTTGAAATAACTCCTAAACGAAACAAGATAACTAAAAATTGAGGATAACGTTTGTGGAAATATTTTCGCTCTAGTTTATGATGATGTTAATGTTTTTAGATTTTATTGCCGCCTTATACCTTAAATCGGTGGGTGAAAGTGGCGATTACCTTTTGACCCCCCCCCATATTTACTATTGTAATGAAAACTATTAAAAAAAAAAAAAGAAGAAAAATGCCCTTAATTTCACTTCAATATTTCAAACCATTGCCGAGATATTCAACCATATAATGATTCAGTTTTCGTCGTTTTTGTTTCCCCCTATTTTTCTGTTTCTTAAACTAAAATTAAAAGCGGATTTTCTTATTAATTTCGAATAAATAAGTGGGTTCAAATGGTGAATAAACTTAAAAGCTATTTTAAAATACATAAGGGACTTAAAAATCAGGTAAAACATCATTAGAAGAAAAGAATATTCCAGTTTATTTACAAAAATCGAAAAAAAAAAAAAAATTCCTATTTATTTAAAATGTCTTCCTCGGCTTAATCGGCACAAGTGCAGTCGCTGCCCAACATATGAAGTTACGAATCGTACCATGTCTGCCGGAATTGCTAAGCAGGTTTCGAATAAGTCGTCTTCACTAGATGGGTGTTTCTGGGTTTCGGTTTCTTGGCATAAATTTTCTCTTTGAAATATCCGCAAAGATTTGCTCGTTTAAATGGAACCACCCTGTATATAGAAAGAGAAAAAATGTGAGCATTCCATAAAAATATTATGCCAAACATTTTATTTTACAAAAAATTTATGACGAAACTGATCTATGCGGAGGGGGAGGAAGGATCAATGTGGGAAATAAAAAGAATTTTTACTTTCTCTTACTCCTAGTCTATCCTAACCACACACATAAATATCTTATCACTATGCTTTGAAACAATTACAAGGGAAAATTGATTTTTGAGAGATTCTGGGGTGGGGGGGGGGTCAGTAGTCTTCTTCTAAATATTACTTCAGTAAAATATATGGTCCTAGTATCTATAAAATATTGTAACGTTTTTCCCTCTGAACTAGCTACTGCAACTAGTTCTAAGTGGGTTCGTTTTGATAAAATACTCGTAAACTTCAATAAGACAAACACCAATTTATTGTTTTAGATAATAAATTACAAATACAACACTTAATAATAATTAATTCACACTTTAAACCCACAAAAGTTCACTTTGTTTACTTTGCATACACTTTTACAAACGCACACTGCGTTTGTAACAAGAATCTCTGTAAACTCTCTGCTGTCCCACTATTTATACCTCTGAAGAAGGGCCTAGATGGTTATCGCTTGTTCTACAAAGGGCTAGAGCGCGCCGCCAGTGCATCCTAGCGGCCACTGGGCGAACTTGAGGTACCTGCTTTTTCTCCTAGATGGCACCAGCGGCTGTATTACAATATGATTTACTTCAGCGCTATTGGTAGAATTGGTAAATCAGTTATATTTACCAGCGAGACCTGGAAGGCTCTGAGGCCCAGAAGCAGGCTGCTGTTTAGCTCAATGAAGCATGGAGGACGCGATGGAGAAATGAAAATCGGGGCAGATGGACCGCCAGAATCATTCCTGATCCCGTCATCTGGGCCTCAAGGAAGCATGGAGAGGTAGATTTTTACTTGACCCAGCTCCTCTTATTTTGCTGCCTATCTCCAACGTATAGGCAAAAGGAACTCCGGAGCTTATACGTTGCATATACGGTGATTCAACAACCGACGATGTCTTCCATACTTTCTTTGACTGTGTTAAATGGAGAGAAAGCAGAGCAACCCTCGACGAGACCGTTGGACAGCTCTCCCCAGAGAATTTGTCAGAGAAGATGCTAATGGAGGTTAATAATTGGAACCATATCTCGAATATGGTACGCACAATTTTAAGAGAGAAAAGAAGAGATTTGGAAAGGAATGGTTTAGGTAGATAGATGAGAAGAAGTTATGGGGCGTCCACCGAAAGTAATGCCGTGAGGCGGTTCCGGGTCGGATACTACGCCCGTTTGGATGAAGGTTTTTTTTTAGTGGGGGCAGGCCCCACACACCCGTCGCAGTCGGAAGGTGCGCAGGCATTTTTCCTTCTCAAAAAAAAAAAAAAAAAAAAATAGAATTCCAAATTTGAAGAAAATTGGTTAATTGGAAGTGGGGGGATTTTAGAGAATAGGTTTGTGATTTTGGTTTTGCGAATTTTTTTGGAAAACAATAATTTGATTTTCCTTAAATTTGAAATGCTTAGCTTCACAGATATAAACTCAATCACTTTTATTTGTAACTTCTTTAAAAAAAAAATATATATTTTTTTTATAGTTCTGCGGAATTTGTGTTGTTAAATTACGAATATTATTTCGTTTACTCAGTGTCGGTGCTCACTACTGGACTAAATGTAGCCACACTTCTATTACCTACTTGGGTAGGTATTTGTCTCCCACTCCCACTATATTTAATGTTGGGACATATGTAAAATCTGAAATGTAAGGAAATTTTGACACTTTATACATAATATTGTATTATTTATTTTGTTATGTTATTATTATTATTTTTATTATTTATATTATTATTTATATTAAGCAATTAAAGTAAGTCGCGTGAAGATTTTTAACCAGATATTTTTTATTTTTATTTTGACATTGAAAAGTGATGAACAATAATAGGCAATTTTCTCTTTAAATAAAGATTCTTTTATAAACCAGCTGACAACTATATCGCGATCTGAACTCAAATCATTGACCAATGATCTGCCGAATTTAGGGTTATAGAATTTTCTATTTCATACTTGAAAAAAAGATGTTCTCACTGCTATCGAATCTCTCAGCAAAAAAAAAAAAAAAATACGTAACTAATTGCAGGATGGATTTTTCAGTAGTTAGTGATATTTTTACAAACAATTTTGAAGCATTTTCACTGAAAACTGTTTTCTAAAGGATTAATAAGTTTTAATTTTAAATAAAGAAATAAAAAATAAAAGTTGAGCTCTTTTACACCCTACTATCTCAACCTCTGTGCAATAAATACAGGAAAAATATAAAATATATATTGAGGTGAGATATCTCGGGTGGGCTCTGTATCATAGAAAACAACAAAAATTAAAAATATAAATTGAGTGAAAAATATTCAGCGGACTGTATAATATTATATAATTGGTGAGCAAAATGGGAAATTAAAATATTGAAATTATTGGAAAAATGAATATATAAATTACAATTTAAAAGTGGGTAGCAAACATTATTTAATATCACTTTCAATAAGCCAAAGGAATGGCGCTTACCTTGAAAAGCAGAATCCTTGTTGGCAGTGTTGGAAGACCCATGTGTCCTTTAGCCTCATAAGACGGGAGGAAAAAAAAGAAGGAATAAGGAAATAAATCTTATATGCTTCCACGTCTGGATATTCATTGATGCACTCCTACTTGGATGGGTGTACAGAAGTTGCACGACAGGAAACTCAACCGGATATAACAACCATGTGATTTCACAATGAGCTCATGCTGGCTAGGAAAGAATCGGAGCCGCATACTCAACACAAGGCCAGTTTATTAACATTACCCAGGAAAACGTGACAAACTTGGGTTTTCACAATTAAGGGCAACCGAACTGGCCTGAATTGTATAGGTACTACATTGTGACCTATTAAAGGAATGTTGCATAACGCCTTACTCCTTCGAGCTTACAATGGCGACTGACGATGAGAGGAGAAAATGCATAGGTTACGTCCTCTCTACATTTAGGACACAGCCTAATAAATTAGTAAATTATTATCAAGGTAGTACAATCCCCCTCCAAAATAAAATTATTATACGCCGTTGGCGGCAAATTTTAATTTACATTAAATACCGAACAACTATTGTCGTGTTAGTGTTTCCACCAGATTTTTTTATTTAATGCCAAAAAAAAAAAAAAATAACAGTAGAGAATTTAAATTGAATATAAAAACAAAGTGTATCTATAAATTGTCCAGAATTCTTTCATCTAAATTGGTTAAAACAAACATTCACCTCCCTCACCTATCCCACAACTTCCTTTGTTAATTCACTGAAACAAAATGAATTCCACCTAGAATATAAATTCGTAATAATCATTGATTTTAGTTTTTTATTTTACTAATTTCTTTTAAGTATCAGAACTTATGATTGATATTCATAAGTAAAAAAATATTATAAATAAAATATTGCTGCTTTTATATGGGAGAAACAAGGAGCCTGTATAATAGGGTCTGTCATATACAGAATTCACTATTGCTAGAATCTCAACGACTGTATGACAGATGCTAGAATAATTTTCTTACTAAATCTAAATATACATAATTTATCTTGATAGTTACATTAATCATGCATATTTACATTGCATGCGTTCTAAAAACAGCATGTATTGAAAATGATTTGACTTATTGTAACTACAACTAGAATTGTCTTCAACTATACCAAAGACGCACGCAGTTAATTTTTGTTGTGTGCATCGACTGCCGAGGTCATTAGCGCTGCTCCACTCATTTTTCTTCGCATTTTCTGGCCACTCGAGCTGAGGCACGCAGTTAATTGAATTAATGTTTACTTCTGGTAAAAAATTTTTACTTATATTATAAATAATTACAATCATAAAGACTTGTTCACTTTATTCGAATATTCTGATATTTGCAGAATGAGTTTGCAGAGTACCGCAAACATTTGCGAGTTTTATTTAAACAAGTTTTGTTTTTTATTTATTTATTGTTTTTCAAATCAACATCATTGATTATTAGCATTAAATTAAAGAAATATAACTATACAACATTTTTCTTTCTAGTTGTTAACCCACCCAAGCTGGGATGACATACGTTAATCCTATTTGGCATCCATAACTCGACTAACGAGCCCTAGAAAAAGGAGGTTGTTTCCACAGATATCTCTAACGTCATCGATCTAGTCCCTAGCCAATGAGGGGGGTGCAGAATATTGTTTGTGCATCCTTTGTATTATATTATCTTCTTTTGTGTTAGTCTGTGCAAAATTAAAAAGTATTTTGAGCCTACATTACATATTACACTAATGTCATTAAAGATTATTATAATCAATTGGAATCCAAGCGGTACTGAAAACTCTATATGCTAACCAGACTATTGCACCTCTTGCCACTGAGACGGCCAATATAATAGGTTTGAGAAGGAGAGAAGTTGGGTCAGATTAGATAAATAAACTAGAAGTAAAGCTAAACACTGTATAATAGAAAAGTAGCATAAACTGCCTGGACTTTACACTAAAATATATAAAATGGTAGTGAGTAAAGAGAAAGGGTAATGACGCGTTGTGACTGCTGTATGAACTCTGCTGCAAGACTGCCGGTAGACAACCCTCCAGTGGCTGACACAGCTGTATTTAAACAATTTCTCTTCACTCTAGTGTCTGGCCTAAACCAGAGAGTGATCCTGTCTCTTTCTCTGCTTTCCCTCCCTTCGGACTGGCTTCAGAAAGAGACAGGATCACTCTCTAGTTTAGGCCATTCCGAAGAGAGAGATCCAAACCAGAGAAGACAGGATCACTCTCTTCGGATCCAATAACAAGCCAAACATCATAAATCGGCGCAAGCATGCTATTTACTATTTGAACTAAAGGGAGCGCACTTTTTAACAAATGTTCCTATAGTAATCCTAAAAAAGTATAATCCCAAATTGGACTTACAATTAATGGATTTTGAAATATTTTTTTTTTGTTTTTTTTGTTTTTAACCACGAGATAAATTACTAACGATAAATAATTATGGATGTCAGTAGTTTTCCAAAACAATATTGTCTAAAGTTAGAAAGTTATTTTCAAACTTTTGGTTTCTATAAAATATTGACATGTACTTTAAACCATTAACGCCCGCAATTATTTTTTTCTTCATTTTTTGGTGATATTCTTAATGTTAGGTCAGAATTGACTAAATAGGATGGGAAAAATATTTTAAAAAATCTACTCCGTCGGCAACTTAGATTTTTTAGGTTGTACCGGCTTCATTTATTGGCACCCAATCCTAACGTGATTGAATGCTAAAAAATGATAACAACAATTACTAAGACAATATATATATATTATCACAAACAAAAAATAAAGATTATAATACAAAATAATGCTAATGAAAAATAATAATAATGATAAAAATCAAAATGTTTGAAAAATTCAAAAATTATGTGTATGGTTAAAACTCTAAAGTAATATAATTTTTAAATTATATATTTAAATTTATGATTAAATGATTTCAAATATTATTTGGTGTGAAAACTAGCAAAACAACCAATGCACAAACCTACTTTGGATTTCATGCACAAAATGCGAATAATTCATGCACATAATGTGCAGTTTTTTCCTGCGCTTCATTTTTTTCATTAGTATTCCCTACAGAGTGATCCACGTGATCGTAGCTTATATCATCTACTACATATTTGGAGGGAACTGTAATGACATAGCAATGTCAAAGCCTTCACAAAATATAACAAAAGGAAAGAATAATTTATAACTAGTGGCCCTACAGCCGGCTGCTACCTTTTCAATACAAAGGTATCAAAGACAAGCACCGATAAAGCTCTGTCTATTGAACCGAAGCCACCTGGTCTTTGAAAGTCGCCGATGGGCGACCAAATCTGGCCACTGACCCAAATCTGGCCACTGGTCGCCGACATAACTAAGGTCGCAAAGGTTGCACTCTACTAGAGATGTCTTAGTGTGAGAACTTACTTACTCACTTGCCAGTGTGTGAGTAAGACTGATATAAACTTCGCTCCACTGGAATAGGGGATCATTATATCATTCATCATTATACGAGTAGCCACATCATTATATCAGTATCATTTTACAGCAGCAGTTAGACTTGAGTTCCGAGCACGTCCCTATACAAGGTTTCACTTATAATTATTTTCATAATTGTGCATATTAGTTTATTTATTTTAATCATATTAAATTATTTGTTATTTAACTCTTAAAATTATTTAATTGCATTTTATCAAATCATATTAATTGTAGTTACCATTAGGCTCATTCAAATTATTGTTAAAATATATTCTATTTTTATAAATTCAGTGTTAGTAATTCTCTAAACTAACTTCCGCCTAATAAATCCCTCTTCAAGACATCTAACTTCATACCTCAGGAATCACGACAATTGATTCCACTACAGAAATGTCGAGCTTTGAGAAAGCCCTGGGTGCCTACATGCAGTAGCATGTATAGCAAATATTGTTAGGTAAGTTTGTTCTATGTTCCTGCGAAGTCGAGTTGACCAATCTTGCTTCTTCATGTAGATACCCCTATATCTGGAGAAATAACAGGGGGTTCTCGAGGAGAACCCGGGTATATCTAAAGGAGATACGTTCCTTGAAATTACGTCGTCATAATCTTGACCAAACCGGAAATTACCAATTACTATCTCAGCGGGGGCTAATAGTTGTCTCCCTGGTAATGATCTACTATACTTACTGGTTCGTCTTCAGTTCCAGATAAAATGGTTTTCTGTTAAAAGGGCAGGATCAGGAGGCTGAATAGAAAATTTATCCGAAATACTTCCTCATCTCTGTTACTTTTTAGGATAGACAAAGCTTCCTGTGGCGAAAATCAAGGCCCAGAATATACAAACAAATTATGTAGTTCGTAAGCCCAGCGTTGCCATATGGTAAACGTAATAATTGATTGAATATTACAGCCAAGATAGATTTAATATTTTAATTTCAATTTTTTCTGAAAATAAAAATGTACGAAAAGTGACAAAAGAAATTTTTTATTACTCTGATAAGTTACATAATGTAAAGAGCGTTGAAGACTTTTCAGATTGGCCATTTTTAAAACACTTTTCTAACTATTAAAACGCACTCAACTTTTTGAAAACTAACTGAACAGTAAAAATAAGGTTTTCTAAAACATTTGGTATAGCTAAAGTGGGTAGATTTACTGTTGCCATATGGGTTAACACAATTTTATAACTGTCTCTTTTCAGCTTGAAAACGGCCTAATGTTATCATTAAAAAGTAATTTATAAAAATATCGGTTTCAAATTATTACACTATATAATTTCACAAAAAAAATTCTGATGTGGATCACTCACTCGATCTTTCTCTTATTGCAGTGAACAAAATATTTTAGATTTTCTCTTCCTAGGAGCCCCTACAGCCCACTGTCCGGTGATGGACAATGTTGTCTGTAACGGGAGAACACTGTCCGGAGGCCGGCAGTGCACTGAGAAGGCTCCGGGCGCAAATGACCGGAGCAGACCGGAACTAATTATTAGTTACAGATCTTTTTAATAAATTTCTTACGTTTCGGCACTAATTAAAATATAAAACTATAATTATATAAATTTACAGTAAAAAATTAAGATAATAATAAGAAACATATTTCACGGTACCAGCAATAAAGAAAAATTGGCTGACTATATAAAATATCAAACAATTTTATCCGAAAACGAAAGCAGACAATGCTTAAGACAAATAACGAAGCCCACAAAATAATGCATAGAAAACTTTCACATAAATTGCAGAGTAAAAAATGGTTAGTAATTTTAGGACAAAAATATATACTAGTTTTATGGTGTAATAAGTATATTTATATGTAAATGTGTAAACAATATTTTTATAATTGTAGAATTTCCTCTGAGGATGGCACGTTTAGTGCCGAAACGTAAGGAATTTATTAAAAAGATCTGTAACTAATAATGTTAAAAATAAAACAAATTTTGGCTGGTTCTTCACTGAAATACCACTTCAAAAAAAATATTTTAATTGACTTACAATTTTCATTTGTTAAATTGTTTGTTTTACGTTTTATATGAATTGGAGAATCTAAACTTAATCAAATGACTTTTTCCAATAAATCATGAATAGTTTTCTTTTAAAAAATAATTTCGCAGATATTTAGAAAATTAGATAGATATATGTATATCATCAACTGTGGGATGGCATTATTATGCATAATAGCCTAGATTATAACTAGTACACTGTTCGTTAAACTAGGATTATAGAGTAAAGTAGAGTAATCCCTGTGAATACAAGCATCAACTATATCTGTCAAGTCTTCTCCATTTATATTATATCTCCTAGGAATAGTGTACCATTGTTTTAGTTGATTCTAGAAACAACTAAATGGTTCATAAGTTAAAATTTGTTTAATATCTTTTATAAATTAATTTATGGCTTTGTAAAATGTTGGCTAGTTTGTTTTTATCCAATATTTTGTAAAGAAAATGAAAATATTTGCTTGAATTGAAGTTACTTGAACTTATGCTTAAACTAAGAACTGCAAACAATTATTAAATTCTAGGATAACTGAACAAACAATTCACTAGCTAATAATTAAACTTCTCAAATAAAGTTTTTATTTTTATTTTGGAGCGCTTAAACACAATAAAATCCGTTCTACTAACTATCGATGAGTGTGCTAAGATGATTTAACCGCTTTTGGATTTTACAGACCACTTCAGGGCAGAAGAATATCAAAGGATTCATGCTGGGAGGAATATGTTGAATTTGTAGCTCCGAAGCTGTCACTTCAAGTCTATTTGCCGTGGAGATTAACCCCTAATAATAATTATCAAGTCTCAAGTAGATATATCTATTTGGGAAGATTGAGTCTCTCTCTTGACAGAAGGTATAATAATTTTCTGGTAGATCCTTCTGTGTTGCAAGACTGTTCTATAATTGGAAGAAGACAAGAAGCACTTCGCCTCCTAATTAAAAAACAAAAAAAAACTTATGGCGCAACAGCCCATGAAGGGCCAAGGCTTGCCAGACGGCGATTTGAATAGGGAGCGTGGTAAGCACGCCACAGTTCCCACGCCGTTTAGTTCCGGCCTTCGCTACCTAGGGCGCTACTAACTGTAGCATCCCACTTTTCATCACGATGCTGGGTCAAAACTGACTTTGCCCTTACGGAAATCGAACCCTGAATTCTCACACGAAAGGCAAGTGCGCTAGCCACTAGACCAATGCTTATGGACACAGAATCAGAAAGCTCTTCTCAATAAGCAAGTCAATTGTCAAGTCAATTTAAAATGGCTAGATCAATGAACAAAATGACAGCTTTTTTATTCCTACTATTAATGGATGTTATAGATTCTTAAAAAGATTACCAATATTTTGAGTGTGGTCAAGTAATTCAATAGGGACATTTTAGTAACAAAATGGTGCAGGGTATGAGTGATGTAAACACTATTTAGATATCTTCTCGTCTGGCTAGTCAAGTGTTTGATACAGAAGTATTATAGTCCGCTGATTTTACAACCCATTCTAGCACCTATTTGAGCTGTCCAGAGTTACGTAATTACATCAGTATCGTTGTTAAAACTAATAGAACATAATAAAATTTGAAGATATTTGAGATTTTAGTCCGGAAAACACAGTTGATTATTTTAATCTTCTCTCTGGGTCTACTAACTTATATTTGAATTCAAATGACTTAGATTTCATTTTAAATAATATTGGGAAAACCGTTGATAAAGCCTCTAGAGATTTTGGCATTATAAAAATCAATAACATTTTTGATTAATAATTACAGTTCAACAACAGAACCATGGTTTAACGAAAAGTGCAAAATTTGGAAAGCAGTTAATGAAAATCCAATATAAACATTGCAGCCGTTTTAATTGCCGTTTAGCAGAGTACACAATTATACTTAAGAGGCCAAGAAAAAATATAAAAACATGATCAATGTGTGTGTGTGTGTGTGGGAAAGAAATCTATTTTAAAGATATGCTTGATCAACTTGCAAACACTAAAAAACTCTTCACAGTTATGGCGATTAATTAATCAATTCAAAGATAAAAACTGTATAACCATCATCTGGTTATTTGATATTCAGTCAATAGGAAATTCAAAGTATAATAGGCTCTTAGATTAAATAAGCAAACTGGTTAGAGGAGAAGAAGATTACCTGAATCGCCGATATAATTTTTTAATAATTTATAATTACTCAACCAGCTAAGATTGGCGAATCCAATAAATTTTCGCATATATACAACCCACACTCCGTAATTTACAACTTCCAGAAGATATAGAACACTTTCTATTACAATGTCCTATTCTATAGTCCTTAACGAACCAGTATCTTCTTAAGTTAGACTAATCAATGTTATAGCTTTCGATTGGATTGCGTGACGGGACACAAAGGCATTCAGGATAACGAAGAGGCCAACAGACTAGCGAAAGAGGGCGTCTCACGAACGCCCATTGATCCGGAGCCTTTCTCGGCATCTCGTACAGAACCGCCTGTGTTGCGTACAGAACGCAAACATACATACATTAGGAAAATTTTGCGGGGCTGAGGTACTCTAAGATTTTCCTGGAGGGCCCCTCCAAGATCGCACAAACTATCACCCCGGCAGAACCAAAGTGGGGCTAAGGAGAATTATTGCCCCAATTGCAGGGTAGTGAGTGCCTTTTAAGGAAACAACTGCATAATATGGGGTCTCTCTGCGTCGCAATCGGCAGTAGGGCAATCGGTACGAGATATTCGGCACGTTGAGACCGGAGGAAATCGTACTTCAAGAAGGACTGGTGGGGAAGGTCCTGGACCTCATGAAGAGGGGAGGATTCCTCTACTAGACATTAAGGGGTTGGCACAATAAGCCTCAATGGGCAGGCTCCACTGCCTGGGTTAGAGTCCTCCCCCCGGGGTCATTCTGTTCTATTCTCGGCTGTAGCAATAATGGAACGATAATTAACCATCTTCATTAAATATTTATTTGCCCAATAGAATATAAAATCTCGCACAAATTTTTACATAATATGAAATTCTATCTCACCACTACAAATTAAATTCCGAGAGTATTGGCCTAATTAATTTTAATTATAATGAAAATGCGTTATTTTTTTTTTTTTATTCATTTAGAGCTAATAATTAAATCAATATTTTATATTTAATTTATTAATAAATATTTAAAATATTTTATATAATTTTACAAAAGGAACCTATTCATTATTATATTTAAAATAACTTCTAATAAAATGTAAACTGAGTTGGGTCGTTAACAAGAAACAGACAAACAGACAAAGAAATTATAATAACAAAGTTGATGAAAGGCACTAATTTAGACGACAACATTTCTTGTTTTCTCATATTAAAATTGGCATGCCTTTAAACATTTTAATAAGACAGCTGGCTTGGTTTTTATATTCATATTAAGAGAAAAGAAATAATGAATGACGGGCGGTCAAACCATATTTTTTTATACCATATATTTTTTTTTTATTTACTGTATATATTACTAAATGAACATCATTATTTTTACTTTCTCTTACTCCTAAGTAAGAAGAAGTATTGTAATCGTGTCAAATTGTTTACTTTCTCTTACTCCTAAGTAAGAGGAAGTATTGTAATCGTGTCAAATTTTCGATATCGAGTTTTCACCGGAAATATCCGTTTTGAGGTCCCCTGAGTCCAAAAAAGTGGTTTTAGCAAATGGTCTGTGTGTGTGTGTGTGTGTGTGTGTATGTATGTGAACAGCATAGCTCAGAAACGAAAAACCGTAGAAAGTTGAAACTTGATATTCCGTTTAGGTATCACCATGGGATCTGACACTACGTTATCTGTCAAAATTCCTCAACCGGAAGTACCACTTTACTAGTTGGATTTTTTACTTTTTTGCGATTTTCTCAAAAATGGCTCCGACGATTTTCTTTAAACTTGAAATATCAACCACATATTCAAAGAGCTACAACTTTTATTTGAAACATTTCTCCGGGAAAATGCAATGAAGGGCACTTTTGGGGGAGGGGTGGAGTTAGGTTTCCATGTAAAGTGCTATTTCAGTTTATTAGACAGTTCTGTCATCTAAATAATGTTAATTAGAATTAAATATGTTGTTGAAATTCCGAGTTTGAAAAAAAATTGGATAACCGGAAGTGCGTTTACTTTACCACTTTATTAAATGATTTATTCTCTTTTTCGCAATTTTCGCAAAAATGGCTTCGACGATTTTTTTGAAACTTCTTATATAAATTAAACATGCAAAGATCTACATCTTTTATTTAAAACATTTCTTTGGGAAAATTCTTTTAAGGGCACTTTTAGGGGAGGGGTGGGGTTATGTTTTTCTCTAAAGTGCTATCATAGTTGATTATACAATTCTATCAACCGAACATAATTAATTAGAAATAAATAGATGGCTGAAATTCAGTTTCAAGAAAATTAGTAAACCGGAAGGGCGCTTTTACTGAACAGTTTTTTCAGTTTTCGACGAATTTCATTCAAATTTGGTACCAAACTATGAAATTTGTCAATTATAATTTTGAGAACTGGGGTAAGAGAAAGTTGTGTGAATGTTTCACACCAGATTTTTTTTTTTATAAAAGTTAATATCAAGTTTTAAATCAGTGTTCTGGCGGAGGAGAGTTCGATTTTTTATGAATAAAATTTTGGAGAACCAAAAAAAAGTTATATATAAAATGTGTCTGGCACTTGGTCTCACTTTATGACGCTAAAATATGTTAGTAAAAAGTGGTCTGTTTGCAGATAAAGCAAAATATTGGTTGGCTCCAGCCAACCAATATTTTAGCTTGTTTCATTAACAAGCATACGCGCCTATTGTTTATATTGATATTTTGTTTACTTTCTACTAGAATAGAATAGAATTTATTTTGTAATTAAGGTTGTGCTTTATACAAAATGAGTTCATTAACAAACAATATTTATAATAAATTTTCAGAGTTTAAGGAATTTACTTAATTAACTATAAATTAGAAATTATATTATTTAAAACATTTAAATATTGAAAATAATATAATAAATAAATTCTAAGAATATAAAATATGTACACATAATTATGTTATTAATTATATAATAACAAAATATGAATACAATGGTATAAAATTTACTGACTTGTTTAATTTGGTTAATTTTAATAACGTATTTTTAAAATTGGTGGTATTTAATAAATGTTTAAAAGTGCTCGAATATTTCATTAATCATTTAGGATGTAAGCACTCCTGAGTTTGAGAGCGCCATCTATATAATCAAAAAAATGTTATATATTTTCTCTAAAGTGATGATGGTTAGCAGACCATCAACCATTGATTCCAATGTAATCTAAAATCTCTGGGCCTCCATAAGGAGGTTCAGCAAGTAGACCTCAGCTGGGCCCATTGTGCATCCCATAAAAACGCCCCACATCAGCCCGCATCATTAAGAAACGCCAAAGCCCGCCTTCGGCTCCAATTTGTGGGCGCCAAATTTCAGGAATCGTCTGAGAGCGTAGTGCACGCACTCTCCAAGAAGGTGACAAGGTATCTCATCCTTTTGGCCGCATTTCCCGCAAAGTGGATCCGCAGAGAGACCCATATTATCCAGATACTTCCTTTAAAGGCATTGCCCTATAACTGGGGCAGTAATTCTCCTTAGCCCCACTTTTGTTCTGCCGGGGTGATAGTTTGTGCGATCTTGGAGGGCCCTCCAGGAAAATCTTAGAGTACCTCAGCCCTGCAATATTTTCCTAAGTACGTTTGCGTGTTAGCCCCACAGGTAGCTCTGTACGAGATGCCGAGAAAGGCTCCGGACCAATGGGCGTTCGTGAGACGCCCTCTTTCGCCAGTCTGTTGGCCTCTTCGTTATCTTGAATGCCTTTGTGTCCCGTCACCCAACCCAGTCGAAGGCTGTAACATTGATTAGTCTGACTTAAGAAGATACTTTGTTCGTTAAAGACTATAGAATAAGGACATTGTAATAGAAAGTGTTCTATATCTTCTGGAAGTTGTAAATTACGGAGTGTGCAGTTGTTATTTCCATCTAATTTTTAAAATGATCGTTTATGAAATATGCGAAAATTTATTGGTTTCGCCAATCTTAGCTGGTTGATTATTTTTTTTTTTAAATTTTAAAATTATATCGGTGATTCAGATATTCTTCTTCTCCTCCAACCAGTTTGCTTATTTAATCTAAGAGCCTATTATATTTTGAATTTTCTATTGACTGAATATCAAATAACCAGATGATGGTTATACAGTTTTTGTCTTTGAATTGATTAATTAATCGCCATAACTGTGAAGAGTTTTTTAGTGTTTGCAAGTTGATCAAGCATATCTTTAAAATAGATTTCTTTCCCACACACACACATATTGATCATGTTTTTATATTTTTTCTTGGCCTCTTAAGTATAATTGTGTACTCTGCTAAACGGCAATTAAAATGGCTGCAATGTTTATATTGGATTTTCATTAACTGCTTTCTAAACTTTGCATTCTTCGTTAAAACATGGTTTTGTTGTTGGTCTGTAATTATGATTTGATGTCAAAAATGTTATTGATTTTTATAATGCCAGAATCTCTAGCGGCTTTATCAATGGTTTTCCTAATATTATTTAAAATGAAATCTAAGTCATTTGAATTCAAATATAAGTTAGTAGAATCAGAGAGAAGATTAAAATTATCAACTGTGTTTTCCGGACTAAAATCTCAAATATCTTCAAATTTTATTATGTGCTATTAGTTTTAACAACGATACTGATGTAATTACGTAACTGTGGACAGCTCAAATAGGTGCTAGAATGGGTTGTAAAATCGGCGGACGATAATACTTCTGTATCAAACACTTGACTAGACAGACGAGAAGATATCCAAATAGTGTTTACATCACTCATACCCTGCACCATTCTGTTACTAAAATGTCCCGATTTAATTACTTGATTTAATAAACGTCCTCTTACACTACGGACTTCATTTATTTCCATTCAGCCACGAAAATCCAAAAAAAGTTTCATCAGTTTGATTTAACTTACTGATTTTAGCATCCAATCCCTTTAATACAACATTGTACTTTCAGGTAACTTATTTCTAATAGGATATCGCTAAATAGTTCAATAAAAAACATCTGATTCAGGTCTCCAATAAACTATATAAGAATAATAGCGATTGTGCAAATTATAACTTAATGAACAGCCAAAGATTTGGTGATATCACCAATTCATGCTTGAATGAGGAGAAATGATCGATTATAAATACAATCAGACTTACAGATGAGGCCTTACTTTTGTGCCTATTTTTCATAACTTTAGAATTGTTGTGGTTGGTTCCGCAGAGCTGGAAAGCATCAGAGATAATTTCCGTGATAGCCTGCTTCTTTTTGTGTGGTCATCGTTCGCCTATCATCAGGATGTTTTTTTGTCAAACACTGTACTAACATAGACTTTCACAGAGCAAATACAATTGATACACTCAACAAACACAGTTGACTGTATCAAAATTTATTTGCTCTAACTAAACCGAAGTAACAATTATTGGTGGCTATTATTCGCTGGATTTCCGCATTTATATTACGTACTATCATTAGTCACCAGTGAGCCAAGATAGACATAGCTATTCACGCTCTTGAAGGTGTAGCGATCCACTTGAACTTGGTTCGGTGGATTACCTTGAGGATTAGTGACCATATATTTGGTCTTGGACTCATTCACGGCCAGTCCCATTCGCGCAGTCGCATCCTGAAGTCTGGAGAAGGCCTCACTCATGGCACCAAAGTACCTCCCGATGATATCGATATCATTGTGTAACCCAATATTTCCACTGTCCGGTTAATGATAGTTCGACCAACTTGAACACCTGATTTCCTCACTGCACCCTCCAGGGCAAGGGTATAGAGTAGGCAAGCTAGGCTGTCCTCTTGTCTTAGGCCTTAATGAGTGGAAAACTCATTTGAAAGATTGCCATCGTTGCGGACGTGGCATCGTACCGAGCTCATTGTCATCTTGGTAAGCCTCACTAGCTTATAGGGGATTTCCATATGCAGCATTACCCTGTGTTCTTCCCTGATTACACTGTCGTATGCACACGAAAATCAACGAATAGGTGGTGGGTCTGGATATTATATTCGCGATTTCTTTCCAACATAATTTTTAGAGAGAATATTTGATCCGTCCTTGCCTTCTCTCCCATGAAACCTCCCTACTTCCCTGCCTGATACCTCCCTACTTCTCTCTCCGCATAGGGTCTAAGCTTTAAGAATAGAATTTTGGAAAGGACCTTATATGCGCATGACAACCGAGAAATGCCTCGATAGTTGTTGCATTCTAGAACGTTTTCTTTTTTATGAATTGGGCAAATGATGGTTGTGTACCAGTCATTTGGTAACCTTTTATGCTCCCAGATTCGGAGAATGATATTGTGCGATACTTTCACTATCTCTGTGTCCCCCATATTTGTACAGCTCTGCAGGTAGTCCATCAGATTCTGGTGCCTTATTATTCTTAAGTTTTCTATGGCCTCTTGAGTGAATCAAATGTATTTGCTCTGTGCAAGTCTATGGTAGTACACTTTTGATAAAATCATCCTGATGATGGGCAAACGCCCGAAAAAGAAGCAGGGTATCACGGAAAATATCTCTGTAACTTTATCTGTGTGATGGCAAGAAGAAAGAAGATATAATTTTTAAATAATAAACAAATCTAAAAACTATAACTAGTGGTTCCAGCCAGCCGCTATCTGCAGGTCAAGAACCGCGGCAAAACCCTTTCAAACAGGGGTCAATATACAGTCAAAAGAACCGCCGCAACACCTGGCCTGTTATTTCCTTCATACAAAAGTCAATGTACACTCAAAAGGCCACCTGGCCACCATCTGACATCAGAGCGTCGCCACCCCAGCCTTTGTTAACTACCGGGGTCAATATACTACGAGAGATGTCTTAGTGTGGCACGTACTGCCGACGTGTGTGAGTGATGCAAATATAAACGTCGCTCCACTGGAGGAGGGGATCAGTTCACAATCAGTTACAAATCCAGTATACATCAGTTCACAACCAGTACGAGATCAGTATTCATCAGTCAGTTAGACAGCAGTTCACGTCAGTTCGAGTTATCAAGCAGTTAAGTTTCACACATCGCGAGCGCGTCCCTATTCAAGGTTTTAAACACTATTTCTTTAATATTTATTAATCATTTCATAATTCTTATATTCATTTACAATTGTGCATCTTAGTTTATCTATTTCAAAACACTTGAAATTATTTGTTAAAATATAGTTTATTTTCATAAATCAGTAGTACGTATTTCGAAAAACAACTCTCTAAAACTCTCTTAACTAACAACACTTACTCCTCACTTCAACTCCCGATAACAAGACATCTGATTCCAATACATTTGCTTAACAATTTTTGGGATAAATAAATTATCTCAATAAACAAAGATGTCATTTTAGCAAAAAAAAAAAATCTTGTGTGAAACACTCACCACTCATTATTAAGTCAAAGTTAATTGCGGTGGCTGGAACAATTGCATCGTATGGAGGAGATTGGTGGTCCAGTAAAAGAGTGTCTTTGTATGGACATCCTGATGGAGGAAAAGGCTTCTTTGTCAGACTTTGATTGAAATGGTTGGAGGATGTATATAAGAGGATTTATCAACTGAGTTGAAGAAAGTCGGCCCGAAATAGAGAGAGAGAGAGACAGGAGAAAAGCTCTGGTGGCAGGTGAAATCACTTTGATACTTGGAGAAATTGATTCGCCTTTTAGAAAGCATGCTTGACTGGGAACTTGTGCGAGCTTAAAAGAAAATTTCCAGAGAATTTGTTATAAACTCTCAGCTTTAGACAAAGTGTCTCAAAGTCACCAATATTTATAATGTATTGAACCTAAGAGTTGTCATTAATTTATTATCATTCTTTTTTTACACACAAACAGTTTGTGTATATTTTTAACTCAAGATTATAAAAATAGGATGTTTTCTTTTCTACTTAAATTTTAGTGCTCCTTTAAGGAATGGAAAAATTAATTACAAAGTATTTTATGACTTCGACAATTTCAATAATATAAATTGTAATTTCTTTTAAATAATCTAATAAAAATTTAATTTCAGTTGAAAGAACAATTTAAAAGTTTATTGCCACTCAGTTATCTATGGTAACACATCCACACATATTTCTACATTAATGAAAGTAATTCCTTATTTAACTTGAGAGACATGTACATTATATACTGAGATTGTGATAACAAAAGCAACACCAGAACGTGAATGGAATTTACAAAATAAACTTATCAAATCCAATTTCAAACAAAACTTAACATCAATGTTGAAGAAAATTAACAAGTAAATAAACTTGAAGTAAATTTATGTTGAGTGGTATTTGATGTGCGCATAGGAAATCATGTGGATTATGAGAATGAATTTATGTTTTAAATCTATTATTATTAGCCTATTATTGCCCTTTATAAATAAGTAACAATTTAGGATTATTATTATTATTATTATTATGTAATAAATAGTGGCTTAGGATTGTGATTTCCACGTACTCAATGTACGAATAGCAGTAAATAAACACTCATAATTAAAAGACAATATCATGCAATAAAGTTCCAAGACACAATATGTGTGCGGCTTTTCTTTGATCTAAAGCATTTTTATTTATTTTATTTTATTGAATATTTACAATTGTAACAATAGTTATAACAAGTAAATATAATGATAGCTAATATAGGGGCAGGGATGTTAGATTGCAGAAGCCACCCAGTGGTGACACTCCGTTATCATGGAACATTATTTCACTAGGGAAGGGAATAGCTAAGTGGTTAGCGCACTGGACTGCCAAGCGGAGGACCCGGTTTCGAGTCCAGCTGTACTGCCCTTAGAGTTTTTTCTTCCTAGGAGCCTCTACAGCTCACTGGCCGGTGATGGACAGTGTTGTCTGTAACGAGTGAACACTGTCCAGAGACCGGCAGTGCACTGAGAAGGCTCCGGGCGCCAATGACCATAGATGTAGACGCGCCTTAAATTAAAATAAATAAAAAAATCACTGTCATGACAATAGTAGATCACGAGGCCATCTTCTTTGCAATCTCCTTAGAGGAATGCCTGGTAATGTAGAGACTGAAAGTTGTTCCATTAGAGATGAAATTAGAGAAATGATTCTATTTACAGAATTAAGCTGCTGTAGAGGAATGGAATTTTGAGAAAACAAAATTTCTCCTAGATCATGGACAAAAGGGGGAAATTCAGGTCATTTTTGGATACTGAAGTTCGATACACGAAAAATGGAGAATTAAAAATTTTCTGTAAAGAGAGAATTAAAGATTTTTTGACTGCAAGGATTGGGAGTTTGAGGAAGTGGAATGTTTAGTCGATCCCCATAATTCAGTACCGTTTGACCGAATTTGTTTAAAGTAATATTAAATATAAAATCTTTTGTTGAATATGTGGAGTTTATAGTGTCGGTTAACTTCTTGTCTTTTCAGTTGGTATAGGATAGTCCAAGGTAAACTATATTTTAACAGATGGAATAGGGATTTGATTAATGAAGATAGATGTTAGGATTTTTTTGGCGAAGCATAAATACTATGTACGTATTTTGATTTGATTGGATTAGTTTTAATTCACCATTTAACTAATCAGGTTTGCAATTGGTTAAGGTAAATCTGGAAAGCGCTGATAGCAATAACTGGATTGAGGTGGAGGGTATCTCTGCAAAACCAGATATAATTGTGTTCGGATGCTGTGGAATATCTGCTGTGTATAAGGTGAAACTTAGAAATTAAATTTTAAATACGTAACAGTATAGGAATTAATTATTTTAAATTAATGCTTTTAAGATAATAATACTATCAATAGCATAGAAAATTATATACAACTTTATTTAACAATTTAACAACGTACAATCTTTCATTAATACTAAACCATAATTATTTTCAAAACTAATTATTTTGTTTCATAGTTTCTGTGAGGTTTTTTCCTATAAGCAGTTTATGATAGTTGCCAACTGATTACGATTATTCTCATATACGGTGTTTAATTGGTTTGTGATTAATTTGAATTTGAATGTTTTTTGGAACGCTCTTTTATTATTTAAAAAACAAAAATTGATTGTGCTAGAATTTTTTTTTTTGCAGTAAATCAGTGAAGAGCATAGAAGTAGAAAGTTCTACAAGAAAGTCAGAAATGTGAAAGAGGGTTACCAGCCAAGGATGGGATGTGTAGAAGGGAAAAGACGGCAGGCTGCTGTTGGGGAAAGAGGATATTGTGGACAGATGGATGAGCTATTTCCGGGAAGTTTGGAATGATGGTGAAATGGTTATGGGGATAGACGAGGAAGCTATCTCACAAGAAGAGGATGCGGAGCCGCCCTCGAGAGAAGATTTCGATAGGATTCTAGGTGGATTGAGAGGAAATAAAGCGCCAGGGGACGGTAGGATTTGTATAGAAATGATTCGCCAAGGGGGTGAACGCCTTCAGGAAGAATTATACAACCTGATCCTAAATGTGTGGTTGAGAGAGGAAATGCCAAAAGAATGGGCAACTGCCTTAATTATCCCCGTTTATAAAAAAGGTAACCGGTTGAAATGCGAGAACTGCAGAGGGATATCGTTGCTGAGCGTAACCTATAAAATCTTGGCGGCACTTATAACAGAAAGGGTGTCAGTAGTAGCAGAGCGAGAGCTTGGCGATTACCAGTCTGGATTTCGGAGTGCAAGATCGACGATGGACCATATCTTTACAATGCGTACAGTAATGGAGAAATTTTATGAGTACGGCCTGGAGTTGCATCAACTGTACGTTGATTTTAAGAGGGCGTACGATTCGGTCTCTCGAATTGGCCTATTCAGAGGGCTAAAAGCATTAGGAGTCCAAGCTAAGGTGATAAGACTGGTTAAAACGACCTTGAGAGACACGGTGGCAAAAGTAGCAATCCAAGGTCAGATTTCCTCAGAGTTCGCTATAAATATGGGCTTAAGGCAGGGAGACCCGGTGTCCCCGATCCTCTTCAACCTGGTATTGGAAATGGCAATGCGAAAATGCACGATTAACCCCGGAGGCAACATATATAACAGAATGTCTGATTATTTGGCCTACGCAGATGATGTAGCCATTATAGCGAGGTCAAAGGCTGCTCTTAGGGAAACCTTTATGGAGTTGGCTGAAGGCGCCGTCAGTTATGGTCTGAAGATTAATGAGGAGAAGACCAAGTACATGGTCACAACTCGGCGCGCGAGATGTTTCAGAGAGTTAATCGCGGGCCAGCACCGTTTTGAGGGCGTTAAAGAATTCAAATATCTAGGAGCCGTCCTCACTAACAAAAATGAGGTAAGTCGCGACATAGACAACAGAATAGCGGCCGGAAACAGGTGTTTGGGAGCGTTAAGACGGACATTCTATAATAGATCCCTGTCAAGAAAGACCAAATTGACGATCTATAAGTCAGTTCTTAGACCCGTGGTAACGTATGGCTCGGAGTCGTGGACGTTGAGGCATGCAGACGAATTGAAATTGAACCGCTGGGAGAGAAAGGTTTTGAGGGCGGTCTATGGACCAGTGTGCCAAGATGGAGTCTGGAGGTGCCGAAAAAACGCGGAGTTAAGAGAGCTGTACGGGGAAGAGGACATAGTATCTGTGGTCAAGCAGGGAAGGTTGCGTTGGGTTGGACATGTGCAAAGGATGGAGAGTGAGAGAGCACCACGAGAGCCACCCTGGAGGCAGTAGACCGAGAGGGAAACCTAGGCTGCGTTGGATGGGTGATATGGAGGAGGATCTCCGGGAGCTGAACATAAGACAGTGGAGAAGAAAAGCTCTAGATAGAGAGGCTTGGGGTCGGGTATTGGCGGAGGCCAAGGTCCTACATGGGCCGTAGTGCCACAGTTGAGTTGAGAAATCAGTGAAGAGAACTTATTCGCACAGTTAGTACCTGAGCCTTTAGATTCTGTTAGCGGATAGGGCACGGCGACCAGAAAGATCTACTGTGCCTCTACTGTTCTCAATTTACAGACGGCCTCCGAACAGTGTTCTTTCATGACATACAACATTGCCCAACACCGGGCAGTGAGATGTAGAAGCTTCTAGCTAAAGAAAATGTAAGGCTAGCATTGCTGGACTAAAACACGGTCCCTTCTTGTCAAAGTCTTAAAATGGTTGCACAACCACTGAGCTGATTCCTTCTCTTTGGTATGCTTTGGTCCACGACTTGCTCGATCGCAAAATAATTTCAAACTGCTTTGCAGTTTAGTTGAGCATAGTTTGAGGTTTTGTTGGTGATGAATGTGTTGTGTGCTGGTAGCTTGTAGCACGAGCGGTTTTGTAAAAGGGCTTGTATGTATGTTTGAGATAAAGATAGAAATATTAGTAATAATAAAGAAGTCACCACTGTTTTAAAAATAATTATATTATCTCTTAGTAAATGTAACTACATTACAATATCACAACTGTATCTTAATAAAATGATGTTTATCTGGAACAAAGACAAATCTTGCATGAGTTTAACACAGCGTTTCCTGAAGTAAGTGTTCTGCCTTTCAAAGCAGACTGCAGACTGTCTTGTTTTAAGGCAGAGTTCAGACTGTCCGAAGGAATGCCCACTCTAACAAAACAGTTGGCCAAGTCGCATTGTATTAAATTAACGGATTTTTGTGCCTTTGTTTCCCTAATAGCAATGACCCCAATTTACAGTACCTGACTCTTTTCACTGACTCATTTAAAATAATAAAATTAGATTTTTCAAACTATAAAATATTCTAAACTATTTTAAAAACTATTATTTTCTTTTATTTCTTTCTTCCATTACACACTCCGAATCTTTATCCTAATCTTTACACCCTTTTTTTGTGGCATCTTGTTTTCAACTTCTTCATTTTCATTAAGATATTGTCTTCTTTCTTTGTTTCAGTCATTTCTTAAATTTTGTCTTCCTTATTCTCCTATAAAGTGAAGTCTTTATAAGTCAGTCCTTTTCCTTTTTTTACAACTATTTTGTGAATTCCTTCTTTAACAAAATATGCTGCATCACTTTCACTCTATAACACCATAGTTCCCTTTAAACATCACCTTCCTCTTTCTTATGATTATCATAAACTCTCATGTTACGTACAAAATGAGATGTCAAGGTGCAATTGGATCATGTTCTATTCTTCAGCTTAAAGTTGTCATTTCATGAAAGTCATTACTATGGTAACAACGATCAAAATTTTAGAACCTATTGTCCTTTTTCTTTTCCATATGTTCTTATTCCCGATTAAGTTCCATGTTACAAATTGCATAAATTTCTGGAATAAATGATTGAATTTTGTAAATCAGTCTCCATTCTATCTTCGTTTAATAAATCTACGTTTAAAGCTAGAAATAAATTCCAGGTATCAGTGGATATAGGGTGCAAGTAAATACGCCATTTTTCTAGAGAATTGTCAATTAAAATGTCTGCATACAAAAATCCTAATATTGTCAACTGAGATAAAACTACGGTTCGTGGAATTCCAGAACAATCATCACGTTTTTTTGAAACTTTACTGTCTCTGTTGATGGATTGAAATTTCGAACTAAGACCTCTGATGCTAACCTCTGGCCACCATTCCCTCTACAATCGCCTTCTCCCATCGGTGCGTCGATCTTCTTCGTTTCCTTCCTCTTGAGAGTCTTTAATTTCCTCACAAGCTCAGACCAACTATATCCCATCCACACGCCAGGGATGTCCATACTATCGCAATTTATACTTATGTACTTTTATTATCTTTCTTCTATGAGTTCGTTCACATTCATACATCGCCGCAAATCTTTCTAATTCGTATATCTCCGGTCTCTCTCATATATCTCCGCCAGAAGTCCATTTCTACTCCTTTAATTTTTGAATACAGACTTTGATTCCATGTCTCGGCCCTTTGTCATTGTTCCTTCTATTATAGAGTAGAAAATTAAATTTATAATTTTATTTTTAACACTGTTGTTCACTTCAGTTTGGAAATTTTAAAGGAGTCCAATTCTTGCTGTACGTTCATAGGACTTTTGTTTTTTTTTATTTTTTTTGACTCAAGAAATTCATCCCTTATATTTTGCTATTCAATTCATGAATCTTTGAATAAATTTGGTTTCTATTACTGTAAAACAATGACGGGTCTGTGATATAGAAATCAAAAGACGTAGACTGATTGTATATACTAATTTACAATAGAGAATGAGTATAGTTTAGGCCTATACTTTGACATCCATTGTATTAATTACAGTGGCACTAGAAGTTATTGGACCAACGATGGTTCTTTCAAGCAACTTCTTTCAGGAGAAGGAAGAATGATGTAATAGAAAGAGTAAAGGGACGTTTCCCTGCTCTACTCGACATTAATAAGCGACCCATTCAACTAAGGTTTCTAAAGGATCAATTTCTACCTACACATTGGTAATTTCAGCTTTAAGATTTAATTTTTTTGACGAGGGTCATTCTATAAAGAAAAAGATGTTATAATTTCAAAGTGTTGCATTGAATAATCTTACAATTTACCTACCTTCGCACATTCCTCTTACACATATTTTGATAAGTTGCCCATCCTTGTACTTGCTTTTTTATCAAGTAGGAATTCGCAATTCGTTGCTTTGAAACTTGACACCACATAATGACTACTTGAGGGGACAAACAAAAATTTGATGGTGAAAGATTTGGGATATAAGGCAGCAATGATAAAAGCTATTGAGCTAGTTTAATAGTTGTTGTGGTTGGTTCCACAGAACTGGAAAGCATCAGAGATAGTTTCCTTGATAGCGTTCATCTTTTGGTGGTCATCGACCTGTTTGGGGCGTTCGCCCATCATCAGGATGTTTTTTTTGTCAAAACAGTCGGATAACATAGACTAGCATAGAGCAAATTCAGTTGAATGACTGTATTAAATTTAATACAACTGAATATTGCACACAACGAAATTCCGCGCTGCTTTCTTGATGTTATTATCAACATTTAATATTGGCATTGTTCCTGATAGTTTTAGAAATGCCATAATTTTTTCGATACTTAAAAAAAGGAGATAGTGACGACGTGTCTAATTACAGAGGGATTTCGTCTGAATGAATGAGTGAACTAACTGAATTTGCTCTATGCAAGTCAATATTATCACACTGTTTTGACAAAAAATTTGGGCGAACACCCAAAACCGGTCGATGACCACCAAAAGAAGTTTGGCTATCTTGGAAAATATCTTCGATGCTAGTTAAATAAAATCAAGCCAGCAAAATGGGTCTCACAATAAAGCTTATTCAATAGCATCATTAGCAGTCATATCGAAGCGCCATTATGCCTCTAAGCGCACACCAACTTTGTATCACTCCTTGTCAAGCTCACTTTCAAGAGCTTCAAAGTTTGACACCCAAATATCCGATAAACTATCTTTTCTCCCACCCAAAGATGTTAGGAACTGAGATAAATCCGAAAACTTGAGGGCTAGTAACCAGTTCAGCTTGCCAGTTCAGCTTTGACTAGTTGAAAGATTTCACCGAATTGAAAGTCAATCACACCAGCTAATTTATCGTTAGAACAAACAAGAGTCCTAATACCCAAATCATTCTTCAAGCAATTCACATCAGCAACCGCTGATAAAATATAACATTGTGAAATGGGCAGTTTATTGAGTATAGTTTAGTAAATAAGTAAAGTGAGTTTCTGTGTTTTCTCAATGCATCATTCATCAATCTGCTTCCATTTCATTAACGTTCCACGACAACTCTTTTCATCTACTATCCACTTTGGTTTTTCAAATATCCCTGGCAACCCTTTTTTTTTTTTCAAGTATCTCTCTATAGTACTGACCGACTGATTAGCAATAATAATCAGAAAAAATTGGACCTCATAGAAAACTGGTTTTCTTTTCGCCGTCCTGTATATTGCACGTCAAACATAATTGTTCGGTCAATTTTGAATTGATCAATCCATTTGTATAAGATTGCAGAATTTATAAAACATAGTTGGTGTGTGTATGTCTGTGCAAGTCTGTAATATCAGACTGTCTGACAAACGCATCCTGAAGATGGGCGAACGTCCGAAACCGGTCGATGACCACAAAATGAAGCTGGCTATCACGGAAAATCTCTATAATTATATAACTTATTGATTTACATAACATATGTTATATATTAATTAATATTTGGGTGAAAATTTCAGATGGTTACTCCCGTTCAGAAAACAGAAATCCTTTCACAAATCTCCCCCTCCATATATATAATATATATATATATAGACTATTCACTGGAAACATTGTTTTCGTACTCAGAGAATGCAAAACATGTAATTCCAGTGAAAAATTTATTTAGAAAATTTGATATGATCATAATACTTACGCAAAATATGATCACAAACTTTGATATGGCTCTAACGGGTTTTTGTGCCTTTGTTTTCCTAATAGCAATGACCCCAATTTACAGTACCTGGCTCTAAAATATACTCTTTTTGAAGGTAAATTCACAGCACTAAAATACATTTAAAATAATAAAATTAGATTTTTCAAACTATAAAATATTCTAAACTATTTTTAAAAACTATTACTTTCTTTTATTTATTTCTTCCACTACATTATCCCCCTCCTGGAGAAATTTTTCAACACGAAAAATTTGGAAGATAATCTGGAGTTGTAGAGGTTTGGAAAGTTATCGAGAGACGTGTGTGTAACCTCTGCAAGGTGGCCGTGTGTTGTAGGCTGCGGTCATCTTCTTCTGGGACAAACGCTGCTTGAATGTGTGAGCCTTGCTGTGGTGTTTGAATGTTTTCTACTCGAGCGAACGCTGCGTGAGTGGGTGTGTGCGTTGCTGTGGTGGTAGGCTGATAGGCGAACACTACTTGGCGAGTGACAGTGTTGCTTATGAAGATGTAACTGGCAAGGGTAGACAAGGCGATCAATGTAGGCTTCTGAGTGATGGTACTGTAGGGATGCATGTACTTTCTTGAATTGACTCTATATGGATAAAAAAAAAAACTCTTAATTCAAAAATATAACACATAAATAAACAATCATATTTAAAAAAATTATATATATATTTGTTTAATAAGCGAGCAAGGATGCGCAAGGATGTGCGATCGCAAAAGGTATGAGAAGATGAAGATCTTTTCCTTTGGTAGAATCTTGCGTATCTGAAAATGATCATACAGAATTTTAAATTATATATTGATAATTTAAATTTGACATTATTGATAATTTCTATTTCTTACAACTAACATGCAATTTTCATGTAATTACATTCATATGCATGCTGCGAATAAACTCTTATGTTATAACTTATAACTGGCACAGTCCTGATGCGTTCTCCTTGATGTCTAGAACAAGTCTCGATCAATAAATGATCTAGAATAAGGGCAATATTTAAGAGAGCGATTCTTGAAGTGTTCTGGCTTTGGAAGCAGCATCAGACTTAGTTGTTTGAAAGCAGAAGTCAGACTTGCTTGTTTGAAGGTAGAGTACAGACTGTCCTGAAGGAATCCTCTCTCTCTAGCGAGGGAATTTTCTTTTACAAAAGAGTTACCCTAACGGGTTTTTGTGCCTTTGTTTTCCTAATAGCAATGACCACAATTCACAGAACCGACTTTAAAATACACTCTTTTTGAAGGTAAATTCACAGCACTAAGATACATTTAAAATAATAAAATTAGATTAATATGATCACAATACTTAGAGAAATTAAAAAAAAAAAGCAAAGAATAAAAAAATAAAAAAACTGTCCAAGTGCACCTGAATTTATTTATTTCAATCATATTTACCTTTCAGCTTTATTGTAATTTAAAGCAGTCTAAATATCTTTATAAGAAATAAATCTAGTTAAAGTAAGCATAAAGGCGCTAGTTGACCTCCGGTATAGTTCAGCAGAAAGAGGATGGGACGAGCCGTCTGTAACTTTGCGTCTCCAATAGTAAAAAGAAAGACATTTGCCTTATTCACCGTACTACTTCTTCACAGCCTTACGATAAACCCCACTAAACTTTCAGCCACTTTGCCCTGACATATACCCCACAATTTTATTCACATATTTATACTCGCTTTTGGTTCTTACCCTTCAAACCAATAACCGCTCCTAACTCTCAATATTTCCATTTTATTGCTAGCTAGTAGCTTCACCCTTACTCGCCCAATATCAATAATAACGACATACGGTCCTTCTTCCAATACCTATATCCAAACAGTTTTCGTTACACACTCACACACACACGAATCTGTTTTTTTTTTTTTTTTTTGAAAGTTTCAAAAATAATAATATAAAAAAAAAAATCATTAAAAACCTTAGCGATATTAAAATTTTACTTTAACCATATTTTCCAAGCTACTGCTATAGATTACAGATAAATTAATTTTTTTTCGATATCCTCGATAAAAGATCAGATATACTTAATATTATTTTCCGTACCAATTGCTCTGCTATTTAATTCGCATTAAGATTGGCTAGTGAATCAATCTCATTAATTTTATATTTTTCAAACATGAATTCAAATATTAATTTTCATCTAATTTATCTCCAAAATGAAACATACACATTTACATTTATTTACACAATTTAATGAAAAATTGTTGAAACGCTTTCGAGAAAATAACAAGAAAACTGAAAAAAAAAAAAAAAAAAAAAAAAAAA